>ML104404.1:8413-49334 GCA_003697995.1 Taxidea taxus jeffersonii | reverse complement strand
CCGCCGCCGGGGCCGGAGCCCCGTCGGTGGGGGCTGCTGGGGCGGCAGACGGCGGCGACGAGACACGGCTGCCCTTCCGCCGGGGCATCGCGCTGCTGGAGAGCGGCTGCGTCGACAACGTCCTGCAAGTCGGTGAGTCACGGGGCAGCCGCGGAGCCGTCTGTCCGTCCGTCTGTCCGTCAGTCCCTTGGGGGGGACGCCCGACCCCTCTTCTTCGGGCAGCCCCTCAGCCGGGCGCGCGTCCGTACCTCCGCCCGGTGCCCTCACCGGCCCGGACCGTCCTCCCGAGCGGAGCGCCCATTTCCTCCTCGCCCCTCCCCGCCTCCGTCTCCCCGGACGGGCCAGCGCGAGTGGGAAATGAATCAGCAGGACTCGCCCCGCGGCGGGGTTGTCGGGGTGGTTTGTCGGGTGCCCCCGGCCCGCTCCAAACCCCGCCTTCCTCGGAGAGCACGTCCCGGAAGGTTGCTCGTCCTTTTTGGGGGGTGGTTGTGGACAAAGGCGCAGGCGGACCGCCGGGCTCCCGCGGAGGGTGTGTGTGGCTGGGCCGTGCGGGGGAGGGGGCGCGGGCCGCAGAGACAATGCCGGCCGGAGGCGAGCAGGCGGCCGGGCCGCACTCTGCTCTCTCGCTGCCCTCTTCCCTTGTCTGCAGCTCGCTCCTCTTTCTTTCTCCTCTCTCCCCCTCCCCGCCCCCTCTATTGGAGGGGTGGGGACTACATTTTAATGCCACTCGGCTGCCGCTCCTCCCGGGGCTCCGACGGGCTGGTGGCCGCGGCGCTCTCCGGGGTCGTTGCGGCGTCTGGTCTGGCCCGGGCGAGCTCCGCCGGCGGCCCCGGGATTTAAATGTCTGTTTTTTCCCCGCGCCTCCCCTGTCTAGGAGCAGCGCGGGAGGGAGGGGGCGGCGGACCGGACCCCCTCTCCTCAGAGACCTCTCTCCCCCCGAGGGCGTCCCCGCGTCGACGGGAGCGAGCCCGGGAAGGAGCGGCTGGCGCTTCCCTTTCCTGCCGGGGGGCGCCTGCCGCCGGAGTTTGGTTAGCGCTGGGTGGCCGGTGGCGGTGCGCGGGGCGAGCTGCGGGGAGCAGTTACGGGCTTTGCGCTCGCAGCCGGCGGCGTCAGGAGCGCGAGGCGGAGGGGCTCCGCGGCCGCGCCGTGTCCCTCCAGGCGCGGCCGCCTGGCAGCCGGGCGCGACCCCGCACTTTATTCTCATTTTCAGGTTTATTTGTGCCCCTTTCAGTTTTCTGTCATCCTCCGAAAAGGAGGACCCAAACAAGAAAGAGTCTCTTTATTTCTTTTCAGAGCTTGTAAAGTAGAAGATGTTTGACAAAGGCGAGAGAAGGACTTGTGATTTAAAGCTGCACAGCCCTCCTTTCTCTGACCACGAGAGTTTTCTCAGATACCGAGTTAAAAGCTTTCCTACCCTCAGTGTTTTTTTTTTTTTTTTTTCTGGCCAGCTATCTTTTTCAACCGTAGGATGGGGATATTGGGCCTGAACTGAAAAGAACAATGCTATTATGAAACTCCCTTCTTTCCGTATTTTTCTCCTGATTGTAAACTACATATTTTTCTGTTCCCCCCCTTCCGTATTGCTCTCTACTTTAAATAGTATTGCGGTGAGCATGGTACCTAATGAATGGGGAGACGGTTGGAAGCATCCCTGTCTCTCATTTTTCATCTTTTCTTTCCGTAGTCCGTTCTTTTTATCCTTCTCTTTGGGAGTCTAGTGGGGGTCTGGTTAGGGGCCCCAAAAGAGAATGAAGATTTCTTTAATCCTCTGTGGTTAATTTGAATTCTAATGCAATCTGCAAACGTGATGTTCTGTATGGTCATTTATTTCCAAAAGCGGCCCCCAGTGTTGTCTTTTCTAGGTTCTGTACCTTTTTCTTATTTCTAGAGGGGTTTTAACTTTTGAGGCTCTCCATTCCTCTTAAAACAAAAACAAAAACAAAACTAATTAGCATTCTTTAAAGTTATACCTCTTTCGCCAACCCCCACGTCCCCCTTGTTTCCTGCTGGGTTGAAACGGATTGAAGCACGTCCATGGTTTCTCAGTATAACCAAACTAGAGTTTGGGAATTTTTATGGCTTGGCTGGCAGTGTTGAATTTTTTTTTCCCCATTCTGTGCTTGACTCTGCTTGCAAGCAATGAGGAATGACAGGAGAGCACATAGGGAGGGTTTCTTGGCTGATTACATTTAAGCCAGGAATTCACTGTGAAAATAAAGCCAAGGGGCGATAAATAAAAGATGCAATCTTCTCTAGGAGACAGACACACAGCGTGGGCTTTGCCTGCTTTCATCAGTGAAGAGGCCTGGGTGAGTTGTAAAAGAAAATAGTAACTTTTTGAATAGTCCCCGAAGGAGACAGGCCACTGAATGGAGTTGGCAGTGGTTGATGTGAAGCAGTGTGATGGTTCTTGCATAGCTGGAGTTGACCACCCTTTTGGAAACACTTAAATACGTGCTAAACAAGTGCTGTACAAATTGTGGAAAATATTCTTTTTTCCCCTCTGAGTTTTGCCAGTTTCCTTAACTTCCAAGTTGTATTACTTGTTGTGCCAGTCAGCTTAGTAGATGGAAGGCTGTTAAATGCCTGGCAGCTGGCACTGTAAGATTTAGGACCAGGATTTTTGTTCTGGATGGAGAATGGAGAGAATGGCTAGATTAACCATCTAATTTAGCTTTGGTTGGTGGGTTGAATTGGTATACTAACGTAAGAGGCTTATTTTATAATTTTGCGAGCTGAGGTAGAAGTTGTTTTAGCTTCAGAACCTGAAATGGGAAAGAACATGATAGGACCATAAGCACTGTTCTGGTATTGCAAAATTGCAAGTTTGTTTGTAGGGCACGTATTTACTGACTGTTGTAGAGGTGACTAAATTATAGATGGAAGAGGTACAATCTAATTTTTGGACTTCATTTTATATCCACACTTTTGAAGATTATTTAAGGATTGAGGGTTGGAGAAGTGAGACTTCCCAGAAATTAAACATACTTGTTAATTATTTTTCAACTCCTATTTTATGAAGAAATTTAAAAGAAAAAAATTAAGCCTTGGTGTAGTAGTTGTAAAAGGTATTTAATTGGTGCAGAGCTGTCCATCAGTTGATTATAGGAAGTTTTAGAGAAAGTATGCTTGGCTTATTTTTATTAAATAAAGATACATTAAAAGGGAGCTGTTGCCGAGGGTGCTTGTATGTTAGTATTATTGACATCATTGAAGTAATAATTTTAGAAGTCACGTAAAAAATTCCCCCCAGATATTGCCTGGCAAAGAGGTTTCCTAATATGATCTGGAACTCAAATTATAAAGACAATTCAAATTAAAAGACAGGTAAATTTAATTAGATAAAAAAAACAGCATTTCTGTAGGACTGAAAATATAAGTAGCTAACTGGGGCAAATATGTGCAGCATGTTGGAGGCTAACAGAGAACTATGAAAAATTAGTTTAAAAAGTAAAAAAGAGAAGGGTGAGTAAGTTAAAAAATGAGCAACGGCTTTCACAAAGAAATGCAAATGATTAATAAATTTGTCTTCACTCTTACATAAGGAGACACAAGTAAAGGTGACATGCATGTTCATCTGCCACACTGGTAAAGACAAAAAAGATGGGTACATAATACCCAGAATTGGGTGAGGAGGTGGGAGAAGATGCTACCTCCCCAGCTGCTTGGCTCAGTCTTTTTTGTGTCATTTCTAGAAATATATCTTACAAGTATATTCATATTAGTGCACAGATCTGTTCTGTACAGTGAGCAGTGCTCATTGCAGTATGATTTGTAATACTGAAAAGCTGGAGTCAGTGGAAATTTCCATCAGAAGGGCAGTGATTAAGAAGTACACCGTGGAATTCTATGCAACCATGAAAAATAGTGAAGGAGAGAAATATATATACTGAGAAAAAAAGATGACCAGAACATTCATTTAAAAACAAGTCATATGTTCATATAGTAGGCTGTAATTTCTGTTTAAAACAAAAAAGAGACCTTACTTACAGATGTATAAAAATGTCCCAAAGGCCACACGAGCAGCCGTTGAACAGTGGATATCTTTGGGGAAGGGCAGTCAGGTGGATGGGCAAAGTTTTGAGGGTAATTTTACTTTTCATTTTACGACTGTGTTATGGTCAGATTTTTCTTCAAAGTAGAAAAAGAAGCATGTATTTTTGTAATACATGTGTTTTTTTTGTTTATCCTTGTGTTTTTTAGTTTATATTTTTTGTTTTGGGGCACATGTGTTGTTTCTGAGGATTCGTGTACGTTCAGTTTTGTTTCAAGACGGACAAGTTTCCTTATTTGTGACTAGGCAGTTTAAAAGCAAGAAGTGTTCGAACAAAACTGGGATCTTGTCTTTAGTATGGGCAGGAAGGAGATAATTTTTTAAAAGGAGTTGCTTTTTTTTGTTTGTTTTGTTTTGCTGGTAACTTTTGGGGAGAATAGAATATTGTCCACAATTCTGTTAATACTTTGATAAACACATTATTGTGGTCTTTTCAAATTCATAATCTAAAACTTTTGTTTTAGGGGGTGGCCAGGCAGTAAAGGGCAATCTTTTTTAGGATTAGGTTGGATAAAATTTTTGATCATTTAATTTATTTAAGGCTAATTTGTTGGTATTTCTTCGAGGGTTTTGGTTTTCTTTGGAGACCAGAGATTGTTATATAAAGATGTGATTCTAGATGCACTTTCAGAATTGGGTGTTTTGTTTATTGGTGATAGTAATTTCAGTGAAAGCATTTTCTAGAGAAAGATGATAATATGGAATGGTTTAAAATCAGGTCCTGTATGTTTTCTGCCTTTTGATTAATGAAGAAGTACCCAAAAGAAAAAATTTTGTAACTATAATTACGTACGTATTTTTTTAATTCTGTGCTGGTTGAAATGTTTGGTTTGCTTATTTATGGTTGTTGATTTTTTAAAGTGCATACTTCAAATATGCTTAGCGTTGTTCTGAGGAAAGTTAAAATTTCAGTTTTAGGTGAGAAAATCTTGGAATTTGTTGTAATACTTAGCTCTCTGATGTCTAGTATTGGTCCAGTGGGGAAATTTAAAGTGTTCAGGAAACAAAACTCTTTGTAGTGGAAAGATTTCAGTAATACTGGAAGGGGAATTGCAGATTTGAATTAAGGAAACATCTTTACTCTTGCTTCAGTCTTTAGTTTCTTGCCCTGAGTTGTATTCTGAGTATACCCTTGGGTTGACGAGGAAAAGGCCATCCCCCTTATTTTATTTAAACTGTATGCTGAATTTCATCCTTTTTGCAAAAATTTTTGATGCCTTTTCTTTTAGAAAGATCAGGATGCCTGTGGAACACATCCTTTCATAGAAGAATTATTGCAATTAATTGAACAGCTCAAGTCATTATTGTCTTAAATGTGTCTTGGCCGATTTTTAAGATGTTTATCCTGGGCCTCTTTTCTTTTCACAATGGGTAATCAATTGCCATTAATTCTAACTCTAAATGTTTCGTTTGGAAAGACAGAGACCAGCATATCTTTTCTGGTCCCACTCATATTAAAGGCTTAGTTAATAGTGTTTGATTTCAGCTGGTAACATGTTCAGTGAACAGGATAGCAGGAGAGGAATACTGATGTCTTTTAAGAAAGCTGCACCTTTTAAAAATTGCATGATTGGATCTGTAGTAATTCCACATGTTTACATGCTCTGTATTTTTGGTGTTAGAAAACCAGTTTTTCTTCAATGATTCAAAATGAATTTGGTACCTTTAAGAAGCTTAGTTGTATATACATAAGATAAAACAAACTCTTGTGGTGTTAGACATTTTCATAGGGGCAGTCATTAAACTTGAACTACTGTTGACCTCCAAATATTATATTTAAGAGGACAAATATCCTAAAAAGAAAGGTGATTATAGTTCAAGAAGTTATAAACATCTTAGAAACAACGCAGATTATAGGCATCAATTTTTAAGTGATCATAAACTACATGGAACCCTTAGTTATCTTTCAAACTACTGTGATATAGTTTCAAGAACAGTGCTTTCTCACAATAAAATTTAATTTTCTTGGTTTATTAATTTTTTGACATATGTAAATGTTTGGGGATTACTGTAAATTAGAAAACAAACTGTTTCCTTCTTGAAATGGATGGAAAGACTCTCAATCTCCTTTTGAGAAATCAGTATCACATGGTAATTTGGCAAAAAACACTACACAGTATTGCTCCATGGAAATAGACTCTAGTTTCTCAGTCCTAGCCCGAGTCTCAAAAATAAAGTATCTTGGTTAGATTCATTCAAAAAACCTGAGGATCTTTCCAGTTTTTGCCTTCAGTGCACTGTGTTTTGCTAAGAATATGCTCTGTACCTGGTTTTCAGCTTTTTAAAAATAGGATGCTTCCTTTATTTTTCTCATTTAGAAAAGGTAGCTAAAGCAAGATTTGGAAAGAACGTAGTGCAAAATCTGGTTTTCATTTGAAACTTAAAGGTTGATTTTCAAAAGATTGATTTTCAGGGGCACCTGGGTGGCTCAGTGGGTTAAATTCTGTCTTCCGCTCAGGTCATGATCCCCAGTGTCCTGGGATGGAGCTTTGAATTGGGCTCTCTTCTCAGCAGGGAGCCTGCTTCCTCCCTTTCTCTCTCTGCCTGCCTCTCTGCCTACTTGTGATCTCTGTCAAATAAATAAATAAAAATCTTTAAATAAAAAAGATTGACTTTCAGCAAATAGTGAATGCTGTTGCTAAGGATATGCTAAGTGTTTTATATTTGCGGGATACCTAAGTGATAATCATAGTTTGGTGTCATTTAAAATGTATTGTATATATATATACATGTATTTATGTATTTGTAACTAATTTGATGTTCACAAGTGAGCACAAAAGATGATGAACCCAGATGTCATTCGAGTATCATTACCCAAAGCATATTCTAGTGACCCTTATATACAAATGCATTGTGCTCTTTCTTCTTAAAATATGCTAACAGATGAGAAGCTTTTTTTACAAAATGCTTTTGCAGGATAGTCATTATCTACTTGGAGAGCTGAGGCCCAGACATGTTGAGTAATTTTGTCCATAGAGGGATAGTAAATTGCAAAGTTAAACCTTGAATTTCTGTTTTCCACTATTCTTACTTTGCTGGGATTGTTTGGGAAGTTTTATAAAACTCCAGAGCTCCAAGCATATTCTTTTTTTTTTTTTTTCTTTAAGAATTTTAAGATTTTTAAAGGGTTTTTTTTTTTTAAGATTTTTTATTTATTCATTTGACAGAGATCACAAGTAGGCAGAGAAGCAGGCAGAGAGAGGAGGAAGCAGGCTCCCTGCTGAGCAGAGAGCCTGATGATGCCAGGCTCAATCCCAGGACCCTGGGATCACGGCCTGGGCCGAAGGCAGAGGCTTTAACCCACTGAGCCACCCAGGCGCCCCTAAAGGTTTTTTTATTTTTAAGTAATCTTTATACCCAATGTAGGGCTCGAACCCATACCCCAAGATCAGTAGCCATGCATGTCCACTGACTGAGCTAGCCAGGCACCCCAGGACAGGCATATTCTTGAATGTAGAATGACTGGACTGTTGGAGAGATTATTTGGCAAATATTTTATTGAATGTTATAAAAGTATTTCTAGATAACATTTTAGTATCTGTCCAAAATCTAATGGCTTCAGTTAAGCAATGCTTCTAGTATGCTAAAATACATGCTAGTGTGAAATATTTGTAGACATTTGGAAATTGTAGAGGTTCTAAGATGAGATGAAAATTTTGAAAAAGTTAGTAATTTGTTGACTTTATGAAACTGTGTGACAGCCTTGTGAGCACATGTGACTGTACTCCAGCACCTGTGCCTACCTCTATGTAGTAAGGAAGTTACTGGAAGTATAAAATGGGCATGTGGAACAACAGAAGTTAATACCCAGTAATAAATTTGGTTGCTCTGAATTTAGTATATTTATGAAAACTTAACCAGTAGTGTCTACCTTTGACCAGTATTTTAAGTTCTTCAATATTTTGTCGTTGTCTTGTACTGTTATGCCAGTAGGTGGTACGTACATAGCTGCTAGATGGAGAGGGTCTTTCCTGTAATTGTTGTGGTCTCAAAACCTTCTGTAATCTCTCCAACTCTGAAAGACCTCTTGTATGATTGGGAGCTTTTCTTCACTGAGCTGAGCGTGATTCACAGTGAGCTTCCTTAATACTACTGCAGCAGTATCTACTAATAGTAATAGTAGTTAACACTTTAATAGCCTTAACCTTGTACCAGTTACTGCTCCAAGCACTTTGTATTTCTTTTTTTTTCTTTTAATTAAAAAAAATTATTTTTTTTTTAGGATTTTATTTATTTATTTGACAGACAGAGATTACAAGTAGGCAGAGAGGCAGGCAGAGAGAGAAGGAGGGGAAGCAGCCTCCCTGCCGAGCAGAGAGCCTGATGGCGGGGCTCGATCCCAGGACTCTGGGATCATGACCTGTGCCGAAGGCAGACGCTCAACTGACTGAGCCACCCAGGCGCCCCAGCACTTTGTATTTCTTAACAGTCTCATGAGGTAGATATTTTTATCATCTTCATTTTATAGATGAAGAAACCAAAGCATCGGAAAAAAAAAATGAAAGTGACTTTTGCCTTGTCACACAGGCTGGTACGTTAGCAAGCCAAACCCACCCCCCCGCTGGCTGGTACTCTTAGCCTCTACATAATACTGCCCATGATGTGTCATCATTAATTACTCTAGAAGGTTCATCTTTAGGTTTATAGTCTTTCTACTTTCTAGAGTGATTTTCATAGTATCCAGAATTTTAAATTTTGATCACAGGTATGATTTTTAACATGTATTTTAAAATTTGACTTGAAATACTACATTTCAAAAATACCTTTTATGAATGAATTTCAGCTTTGGAAGATGATTGTGGGGGTGGTTTTGATCATCTTCCATCGGGCATTTTTAACTTTTCAAAGAGGAGTAACTTAGGTTAAATCTAAATGTGATCTATATGAAGCAGAGGTAATCTCTCAAGGTGTATTTAAGGAACTATATATTTATCTCATTTTAAGGCCCTTTTTAAGTATTATGATTAAAAATCATACTTTTTCTTATTGTTGGTAAAAATGTTTAATATTCTTTGAGAGAGAGTTTATTGGAAAGACATTGATTTGAAGATGCAGTAGGACCTGTCAGTACATTAAACTCTTACTAACCAAATGAATTGATCAGATAAATTGGAAGCTCATTTAGTGAATTAATGTGCTTAAAATTCAGGTGACTCACTGCCTGATCCTGCCTTATTTAACAGTCTCTCTGTTTACTTAATGCATTTGTCATTGTTAATTGATGTCAGATCTCTAATGTTGGGAGATATTATACAGAAAATATGTATAGAAGGTTAGCATGTAGAGTGAGTTCACAGAAGCAAGATTTAAATTCTCTTACTTAGGGACGCCTGGGTGGCTCAGTTGGTTAAGCGGCTGCCTTCGGCTCATGTCATGATCCCAGTGTCCTGGGATCGAGTCCCACATTGGGCTCCTTGCTCGGCAGGGAGCCTGCTTCTGCCTCTGCCTGCCTCTCTGTCTGCCTGTACTCGCTCTCTCTCTAACAAATAAATAAAATCTTAAAAAAAATTAATTCTCTTACTTAATTAGATCAGTACAGTTTCGAATGCTATATGTGCCACATTGTACCTCTTAAAAAATTTGCTGACAGTGACCAGCATTTGTATAAATTAAATATAGATATTTTATAATTTCAGTGTAATGGGCAGAGCCGGGAGCCTGGGTTGATACTTCTTGGTGAAGGCCTGCTCAAGTTGAAGGCAGTACTGTATTTGGTTATGCTCAACCTTTGCCTCTGCTACTGCTTTATCTTAACTCATTTCTACAGAGAAAATGGTCATGGTTTTTATAAGTATTTGTCATAAAATCAACCCCCAAAACTCAAATATCAGAAATTTATAATCTGATTGATAATATGTGATGAGTGAGGACCTTTTTTTTTTTCCTAAAACAAGTTTGCCCTGTTTCTTTAGGACTTTTTTTTTTTTTAATTTTAATTTTTATTTATTTATTTTTTTAGCACTCTTTAAGCTTCTTTAGCACTTAATATTTTGCACTCCTGGCACCATCTTTTAGGTCTCCCCTTCCCTGCCAGTCACCTGTGTGATGTATTTCTTTTGCTTTCTGTAAAGCTGAGGACTGAAATGACCAATGGCTGCTTTGTGTTGATGGTAGAATCAAGTGAGACTTGGGCATACAAGATAGAGGAGCCTCTGAACCCAATTTTTTTCAGCGTTCCACCATCTGTCTTTCTCTCCTTGCCTCACTGCACTTCTTTTTCTTCCTTTTTTTCTTTTTTAAAGATTTTATTTATTTATCTGAGAGAGAGAGACCACAAGTAGGCATAGAGGCAGGCAGAGAAAGAGGGGGAAGCAGTCTCCCCACCGAGCAGAGAGCCTGACAAGGGGCTTGATTCCAGGACCCTGAGATCATGACCTGAGCTGAAGGCAGAGGCTTAATTTACTGAGCCACCGAGGTGCCCCTTTTCTTCCTTTTTTAAGTGTGGGGGAATGGAGCAAAGAGAGTGAAGATTAGGAGGGGGAGGGAGTGGTAGGAAAAAAGCAGGAAATCCTAAAGAGGTAGGAAATACCAGCCAAGAGCATATTCTGTTCCCTTCTTTGCCTGCAGTTGTCTCCTCCCCTCTAGGATCCCTTGATTTAGGGAAATAAAGCTGAGGTCACAAGGACCTATGTGTTCCAGCTGCTGCTTGGCTGCTATTTTTAGCCTGGCCCTGCATCAGACTGGCACCAGGCCATGATGGCACAGGGCCAGCACGTTGTGGGACTTCTGGCAAATGTCAAAAACCCAACTTTTCAGTTATCTGACTAAACTAATTTTCAGGCTTCAGGCATATTCTCCACTGTGATACTCTATGATACTCTACTTACCTCTTCTTTTTTGAAATGGGATGTACATGTTTATTTTTATAAAGGATTGATTTTTGATAGTGGTCTTCATATTACTATGACTACTATGTGTTAGATGGGAGAAAGATTTAAGAGTTGCCTTATCAGGTCACACTTACGTTCTGCTCAGTAATTTTGGTTTTGTGGTGGCACCAAGAAGTGTGAAATTTGCTGGACTTAATATGCCTTGGGTGTCTTTTAAAATTGCCATTGCTGTTAAAGTTGTAGAGTCTGAATTGGCTTATATAATTATAGGTGTTGTCAGACATTTTTAAAAATCACTTACGTGGTTTTTTTCTACAGTTGTCAGTATTCCCTTTGCTAACAGTTGTGTGTGGTTAGGTTTGGTTAATGCTGTAGGAATATGTTCCCTATGCCCTAAAAGCTTATTATTTATTCTTGTAGGGAGCAGCTTTGGAATATCGGTATCTGGGTCTAGATTATGCATATTCTACAGCCAGTATTATGTGGATTTTACTTGCAAACTGAGTTTTAAACTTTTGACTGCACGTGTGAATTTTAGTACTTACTTGATTTCTTGATTCATTCAAAATGAAAGGTATGTTGTATTTGTTCTTGAATATTTTTTGAAAAAAGTAAAAAGAATGTTGCAGTGTGAATCTGTATCTTTGAAGGGACTTTGGTAAGAACATTGTGTATATTCTTTCCACAGTGGTACATAAACAAGCTGAGTTATATTAGGGATGATTTTCAGTGGACCATGGACTACACTGAATATGAATAGAACCAGGGATGATGGTTTTTATTCACTTATTCAACGAGTAGTGGTGTAATATACTTAGATTCGTTGAATGGCAGGATAACATTTAGTTAGTGCATTGATCTGATGTCCTTAAGGTAGCGCAAAATAATTGGCCAAAATAACTAGAAATAGAATCAAATTGATTTTTTTTTCCTTCATTTTGTCTTGAAGGTAGTTATTGGATGAATTCTGCTGACTTCACTTGTGGAATAAGAAAGTTCAGGTGAGGGATTTAGTGAGAGGTGAATTTCTGGTCTAATAGCTTAGAGAAGGCAGATGTTTTAGAGTTTATTTACATTTTTCATCTTAAGACAAGGTACTTACCTTGTGGGTAAGAACAAATTGGGCAGCCTGCTTTTGCTGAGCTGAGAATATTTTATTTTTTTTACTTAGGATGAAAATAAAAATTTAATTAGGAAATATAATCAAAATGTCTTGGGTATAGATTATCAAGTACATTGAGCTCTAACACAGTGTAGTAATTGTGCCATTTGGTGTCTTTCTGGAGTTAGTGGTTATAGTAGTTATTCCAGAGGTGTCTGAAAAAAATCCATTGATCTGTCTATGTATGTTTCTTCTAGATGGGTGTTCATCTGTATAGATAGATAGACACTTTAGCTATCCATATAATTTAATATGATTCATAGAACGTTGTAATCTACTGGATGATAGTAGGTAAGTGACTATAGTATGGACCCTTAATGTAATTTAGATTTTATTTAGGTGAGTCACGTAAATGATGTCAGTACCAGATCAGCTTGATTAAAACCAAAGCCTAGAAAGTAGTTTGACTGGTGCTGTTTAAAGTCCTTATAAGCAAAGGGCTCAAATGACGTTCCTTATTGGAACTTGCCTGAGCAGTTTCCATGCTGTTTTCATGGGTCTCTTTTAGTAACTTATTAAAAAAGCATTTTGTCTAAGCTGTTTCATAAATAGCAGGAAATTCTAAAGTACTAGATAATGCATTTTTTTTTAAGATTTTATTTATTTATTTGTTAGAGATCGAGCACAGGCAGACAGAGAGGCAGGCAGAGGCAGAGGGAGAAGCAGGCTCCCCGCCGAGCAAGGAGCCTGATGGGGGACTCCATCCCAGGACGCTGGGATCATGACCTGAGCCGAAGGCAGCTGCTTAACCAACTGAGCTACCCAGGCATCCCAGATAATGCATTTTTGCTTTTAATAAGGATGATTGGGGGCACCTGGGTGGCTCAGTGGGTTGAGCCTCTGCCTTCGGCTCGGGTCATGATCTCAGGGTCCTGGGATCGAGCCTCTCGAATCGGGCTCTCTGCTCAGCAGGGAGCCTGCTCCCCCCACCCCATCTCTGCTTGCCTCTCTGACTACTTGTGATCTCTCTCTCTCTGTCAAATAAATAAAGTCTTAAAAAAAAAATAAGGTTGATTGCAGTGGGGAAAAAAGTTTTCAGAAGACTATTCATTTTTTTTTAAAAGATTTTTATTTATTTATTTGACAGAGATCACAAGTAGGCAGAGAGGCAGGCAGAGAGAGAGGAAGGGAAGCAGGCTTCCCGCTGAGCAGAGAGCCTGATGCGGGGCTCACCCTGGGATCATGACCTGAGCGGAAGGCAGAGGCTTTAACCCACCGAGCCACCCAGGCGCCCCAGAAGACTATTCATTTTAACAATTTATACAAAATACTTTTATTTCAAAATGGACAGATTTTAAAAAATTGTTTTAATAGTAATTTGTTTCATTTATGAATTTTTCATGCTCATTTTTAATAATTTACTTTCATAGTTTATAAGTTCCTGTGTGTTGGAAAAAAATTGGTGATACAGGAGTGAGTGGTTGTGAGTTTATTCAAAACTAAGTGTATGTATGAAATCTGAATTTGTCTTAGTAGCCTATAGTTTAGGAGTGGCTTATTTTTGATTTTGATAAATCCTGAGACTTCTGAGTTCTTGTGCTCTTCTATGAAATTGTTGCTCTTCTGAAAACCATATGAGGATATGGTTTGTATTTTTTTTTAAAATATTTTATTTATTTATTTAACAGAGAGAGAGATCACAAGTAGGCAAAGGGGCAGGCAGAGAGGGGGGGGGAAAGCAGGTTCCCTGCTGAGCAGAGAGCCCGATGTGGGGCTTGATCCCAGGACCCTGGGATCATGACCTGAGCCGAAGGCAGAGGCTTTAACCCACTGAGCCACCCAGGCGCCCCTGGTTTGTATTTCTTAACAGTGTGTGTGTATGTGTGTGTGTTGGGGTCTTAGGAAGGAATGGTGATTGTGGTGGGTTAAACTCAGAAAAGCACAAAAAAATTCATGTAGCCATGTTCAGATATACAATATTTATTTCAAGAACTTACATTTATTTGGGTTGAATATCTAATGTTATACAAAACTTATTTTTAAAAGATTATTTATGTATTTATTTATTTGACAGATAGATCACAAGTATGCAGAGAGGCAGGCAGAGAGAGAGGGGGGTGGGAAGCAGGCACCCTGTTGAGCAGAGAGCCCGATGCGGGACTCGATCCCAGGACCCTGAGATCATGACCTGAGCCGAAGGCTGAGGCTTACCCCACTGAGCCACCCAGGTGCTCCCAAAACTTATTTTTTACTTAACCTTCTCCCTCCCCCAGTTCTTCTTCTTAAAACTAGTAACAGTTCAGAAAATAATTTGTCAAAGTTTATAATGTATATTATAATGTGTATAATGGCAGTGTATAATGGCAGTCTACATTATGATAGTTAGGATATATTGGCTATTGGATCTTTGAACAGCTAGTTTTAAAAGTTTATTTCCTTGAGGGGTGCCTGGGTTTTAAGCCTCTACCTTGGGCTCAGGTCATGATCCCATTGTCTTGGGATCCAGCCCCAAATCCATTCCCTGCTCAGTGGGGAGATTGCTTCTCCCTCTCCTGGTCCCTCTGTTTGTGCACACTCTCTGTCATATAAATACATAAAATCTTTTAAAAAAAAATTAACTTCCTCTTTGATCCTTTGCAGTTGTGGATCATCTAGTTTTCTCCTTTTTTTTTTTTTTTAAAGATTTTATTTATTTATTTGTCAGAGAGAGAGAGAGAGCACAGGCAGACAGAGTGGCAGGCAGAGGCAGAGGGAGAAGCAGGCTCCCCGCCGAGCAAGGAGCCCAATGCGGGACTCGATCCCAGGACGCTGGGATCATGACCTGAGCCGAAGGCAGCCGCCTAACCAACTGAGCCACCCAGGCGTCCCTAGTTTTCTCCTTTTTGGTTCGCTTTTTTAATCATTTAGAATTGAGCTTTGATGCTGACTCTCTCTTTTTTTTTTTTTAATTTTATTTATTTATTTGGCAGACAGAAATCACAAGTAGCCCAGAGAAGCAGGCAGAGAGAAAGGGAAGGGAAGCAGGCTCCCCACCCAGCAGAGAGCCCGATGCAGGGCTCTATCCCAGGACCCTGGAATCATGACCTAAGCTGAAGGCAGAGGCTTTAACCCACTGAGCCACCCAGGCACCCCTGATCCTGACTCTTTCAAGAAGCCTTTTTTAAAACAAATCTAGAAAATCCTACTATGTTTGACTCTTTTAAGAAGCCTTACTTAAGAAATCTAGAACGGTCATACTGTTTAAAAAAAAAAAGATACAGTAAACTGGGTATGTTTAAATAATATGGTTTTCTTCCAGTGAAATTAGGTTGACCTTCTGAAATTCTACAAGGGGTTGTTGTGAGGACTGACTGACGCTGTCCTATCTGATTCGTCACCTTTTCCAAACTTGAGAGCACAATTGTGGAACTCATCCTTAATGAAATATTGGAGGAAAAGAGGTGATTTCTTATGAGAAATCAGAAAATCACATACTTTGTAGGACTGCAGATTTCTAAGCCTCTTTAATAGAGGGAGCAATGGTTGACTATCAGATGACTGAAAATGTGAAGTGCTAACAAACAAATGTAAAAATATTCTGCCATACACAGTTACAGAGTCATTTTGAGTTACCCGTTGTTTATTTTTAGTCTTGTTCTTCGGGATGAAAATCTGAGAGTATTTAAAGACCAAGTCCCTTTTTGGTGTGAAAGATGTATCTGCTAGATTGAAAAAAAAGGTACTAGCAAATTTTAAATTCAGGAGAGCCAACTATTAATAGTGCCCCTGCAGTGTATAGGTAGTAGAGGTGGAAATGTTACTTGAATGAATAAGCTTAGATTACATGCCAGTCTTTCTGAGTGCCTGTATGAAATTCTTTTAATTGGGAAACAAAAAAGCTCCAAGTTGTAATTTCTACTTGATTTTCTGAATCTGAATCTGAAAATCAAGTTCTGCTTGATTTTCTTAATCAGTTAAGAGGTATTTTGAATAGGAATGTGATCATAAGAGATAGGTAGATTAGTATTTCGGACTTGGTTTATTACCATCAGTTTATTTCTGCAGAAACAAATAACCTTATAAAGTTTATTTTTCTTATTTGAGGGGACTTTTTCTGTAAGCTAGCTAACTTGTTAATAGCATTGGCCACAAAGCTGTTATAAAAGCCGTTTATTTATTTGATGATTCCAACCCTAAACAGAAAATAAATTGGGCATTCCTGTGTAGAACAGTACTTTTGAGTTATCCAAGAAAATAACTTTCAATTATAAATGCCTTTGAGGGATTAAGAGATTGTCTTTCCTTTTATTTGCTATTTCGCTTTTTAATGAAATTGGCAAAAATAAATTTAGGGTGTTTTTAAACTTTTTTTCCAGATGACTTGCAAAACATGTATAACTTCAAAACATCCCACAAGATCTGACATCTTATGAAAAGACATTGGCTAATTAATAGGAGTGGTTTATTTAACTGGTCTACGAAATGCTGATGACTTTCTCTTGAGGTAGAATTTGCTTCAGACTTTATTTTGCCTAAAGTAGCCTAATCAAACAGTGTCTTGAACAATAACTTGATAATAAAGGTGTACTCCCAATGCTTGGTTCAGATGGATTATCCAGATATTGGGTGACCTTGTGTTCCCATTTGTCCAGCCCATCTTAGTTTATGCCTCATTTCTTTTTTTTTTTTAACTTATTTTTTAAAAAGATTTTATTTATTTATTTCACAGTCAGAGATCACAAGTAGGCAGAGAAGCAGGCAGAGAGAGAGGAGAGAAGCAGGCTCCCCACTGAGCAGAGAGCGCGACGTGGGGCTCAATCCCAGGACCCTGGGACCACGACCCGAGCCGAAGGCAGAGGCCCTAACCCACTGAGCCACCCAGGCGCCCCTCTTTTTTTTTTTTTTTTAATTTTATTTTTATTTATTTGACAGAGATCACAAGTAGGCAGAGAGGCAGGCAGAGAGAGAGGGAGAAGCAGGCTTCCTGCTGAGCAGAGAGCCCGATGCGGGGCTCGATCCCAGGACCCTGGGATCATGACCTGAGCTGAAGGCAGAGGCTTTAACCCACTGAGCCACCCAGGTGCCCCTTATGCCTCATTTCTTGCCATAATTGTAAAAAGTCCCTTCTTTCACTCTTATAAGTGTTCCAGTTTAGATTATAAAGTATGTAGTTCTTATACTCATATGTGTATCTTGTTTTTCACAAAGGGGGGGCAATTAATAAATCATTTTAAAAATTAAACTTTGTGTTTGTACACACATACTCCAATGTATGTATAGGGAGAGGGGGGAGAAAGGAACATTGTTTGAGGAGTTATTTGGGACTGAAGGGAAACTTTGATCTCTGGTCTTCATCTGCTGCTCTACTCTATCTCTTTCAGATAGGAAATATATGATTTCTCTCTGGGTTCTTAGTGACATCAAAAGGAAACAGTTAATAGATTCTCAAACTTTGTGGGTTTGATGGATTTCTCCCCTCTGCCACCTGATCCCTTCCCTTCCCTCCCCACCCCATCCCCTATGTTTTTGGGATTGTTGTTTATGGCAATTTAAAGATATGTAAATTTTTCTATTCTTTGATGCCATAACATTTTAGTATTTACTATTAATGATACAATTCTCTGCACATTTTCTTACCTTAGATTGATGTTCACAATTACTGCTCATTTTATGTACTAGCAGTTGGCCACTTCTTTGAGTGTATTATTTGCTCATCACATGACTGTGAGCTTGAGAGCATATCTGACCCATCAGGAGACCAGAGTCCTTGTTGCTGGCTCTTGTCTTACTACCTGTGTACCCTCAGGCATCACTTACTGGCTCTGGGCTTCCTTGACTCCTTATAAAATGTGAATAATTATACCTCTGCCACCTCTATCAGGAGGTTGTTAAGAGACCCACATGGGAATGAATACATAAAAGTACTTGAATTCTAAATAATTACACAGGAGGAAAATACGTTGTTATGCAGTATTCCCCTTTTACCTGATTTTCTCCATTATTTACCTAATTTCTCCAATTTACCTAATTTTCTCCATTAATTTCTTCTAGTTTTCTGTATTTCCCCAAAACCCTGCAATCACCATGTATTGATTTTGTAACCAGATAAGGGAAATATTGTTGCAAAAAATTGTTTCATTACCATTAAAACATTAAACTTTGGAGTGCCTGGGTGGCTCAGTGGGTTGGAGCCTCTGCCTTCGGCGGCGCAGGTCATGATCCCAGGGTCCTGGGATTGAGTCCCGCACCGGGCTCTCTGCTCAGCGGCAAGCCTGCTTCCTCCTCTCTCTCTGCTTGCCTCTCTGCCTACTTGTGATCTCTGTCTGTCAAATAAATAAATAAAATCTTAAGAAAACATTAAATTTCACCATCTAGGATGATCTCTTAATATTTTATTATAATAGCAAATGTTGCCTGATCTAGTGCAACTAAATATTATATATATTATTGAACAAAGTATGCCATGACCTTGATGTCTTAATTCCTCCGTTTTTTTTTTTTAAATTTTTATTTATTTATTTATTTATTTATTTTAATTTGTTAGAGAGAGAGAGCGAGAGCACAGGCAGAGGCAGAGGAAGAAGCAGACTCCCTGCCGAGCAAGGAGCCTGATGTGGGACTCCATCCCAGGACGCTGGGATCATGACCTGAGCCGAACGAAGGCAGCCGCTTAACCAACTGAGCCACCCAGGCGTCCCTTCCTCCCTGTTTTTAACCCTAATGAGTGATGAATCTTGCCATTACTTGGAACTCTAGAATTATTCTTCTGAAAGTGGAAAGAGGCATATATAATATCAATTCAGTGATATTCATGAATAGAATGGACAGCTTATGGACTGTCCTGGTGACTTGGGGGTTTAGAAATATTCCATGAATATTTGCTTACCATGGGCAAGCAGAGAATGGAAGAAGTTACAAAGCACTCAGTTTTAGATACATTTCTGAATTTCTCAGGTGATATATCTGTATGCTGACATCTACCTTCCCTTCTTTTGGCAACTTGAATCAATAAAGAGTTGATTAACCTTTTTCTTCTCATTTAAATGTTTACAAATAAAGTGTTGAGAAAAATAGTTTCAAGTGAAAATTTAAGAGCTTACTATCATCTGACATTTTGGGTGGCTTTTTTCCCCTCAATTCTATTTTTATTTAAAATCTTTTTTTTTTTTTCAAGATTTTATTTATTTATTTGACAGAGAGGGAGAGAGCAAGCAAGCACAGGCAGACAGAATGGCAGGCAGAGGCAGAGGGAGAAGCAGGCTCCCTGCCGAGCAAGGAGCCTGATGTGGGACTGGATCGCAGGACGCGGGGATCATGACCTGAGCCGAAGGCAGCCGCTTAACCAACTGAGCCACCCAGGCGTCCCTCAATTCTATTTTTAGGTGATCTCGTAGGTCTTGCCATTGAAAGCTGTGCTGATGTGACATATCTACCCTGGTCTTTTTTCCTAGCTCTCTGGTGAAAGGCCTGTTATTAACCTTTCTGCACCTCTGGTATATATCACGGAGGTTTTTTATTTCATAGAATACGCTTTTTTTCTGTGTATATATATATACATGCGTGAGAGTGGACTTCATGAATTTGTAAGAGTGTTATAATCAGCCTGTAAACTTTGGACTGGCACATGTTAGCTCTGACACTCCGTATTGCGGCCAGAATGATGTTACCAATGCGTAGAACCTTCAGTGGCTTCCCTTTGCTCAGAGGACTTGAAGTTGTTAGTGGGTGTACACTGGCATGGTCTGGCCTGGATTCTCATCTGCCTCTTGCACATCTTTATCTCTTGCCCTTCAGTTGCCTCCCAAGCTGCCCTACTAGCTGCCTCTGCCCACGTTCTTTTTTTTTTTCTGGTTGGAATCCTCTTTCTGCCTGGTTAATGCATTAATTTTAAGTTGTTGTGGCTCAGAGAAATCTGGCAAAGACTTCTTTTCTTTGTAACGGTATGCATGGTCTTCCCCATTAGGTAGTATATTTGTGTTTATACTGATGGGTGATGAATGTGTTTTTGTATCCGTAGCTCCTAGTACAATCCTTTACACATAGTTGACTCCCAAAAGTTTGTGAATAAATGGATGAAGGAAGTAATGTTTTATTTGAAAAATATTTTTCTGGGATGTCTGGGTGGCTCAGTGGGTTAAGCCTCTGCCTTTGGCTCAGATCATGATCTCAGGGTCCTGGGATCAAGCCCCGCATCAGGCTTTCTGCTCAGCAGGGAGCCTGCTTCCCCCCACCCTGCCACCCCCTCTCCATCTGCCTCTCTGCCTACTTGTGATCTCTCTGTCAAATAAATAAAATCTTTAAAAAAAAAAAAGAAACAATATTTTTCCTACCCTCCAGGAAGAGATACTGCTTGAACTCAGTGGACCCATCCACCTTTTTTTTCCCACACCTGTGTGACAAAAAAATGTGTCAGTTTGAAAAGCAGCCCAGTCATATGTTTGATGGTCACTTTGGGCCACTCCCACATTCCCTGGATGTACATTTGCCTGCTTGTCATTAGAGGGACTTTTTTTTTTTTTAAAGATTTTATTTATTTTTTGTCAGAGAGAGAGAGAGCTAGAACACGCAGGGGGAGAGGCAGAGAAGGCAGGGAGAAGCAGGCTCCCAGCCAAGCAAGGAGCCCCATGTGGGACTCGATCCCATGACTCTGGGATCATGACCTGAGTTGAAGGCAGTGGATTAACCAACTGAGCCACCCAGGCGTCCCTAGAGGGACTTTTTTAGAAAAAAGAGTTAGAAGCTCCTGTATCAGGGTCACTTGTATTGATATGTGGGTTTATATGACATGGACTGAGAAATTCAACTTGTCATGTATTATTGGGAAAAACCAAACAGCCAGAGGTTTTGAGTGGATGATAGGGCATGCGGTTAGAGCAGGAGACTCTCTTGCTCATGTGTGGGTCCGTTCTTGTTTCCTCTTTTTCTCATTTTTCTTGACCGGGCAACTGTATTGCATCTTGGTGAACCGGGACAGAGCTCATGTGCAGGGTCACTGTGGGCCACATAGCAGGTCTGCAAGCACCACTTTTTCCTGTTTATGACTCTATATTTTTGCCTGTGCTTGAGCCTTTGTTTTTCAGTCTTTTTTTTTTTGGTCATGTTAACCTTTGGTTCTTCATGTTAGTTTAGTTTAAAAGTAGCAGGCTAGAATGATGCATGTAAAAAATACCAATCAAGTGTCTACCACAAAAAGTTATTTCTATCCCATTAACGTGGTCTTGGACAAACTTGAATTCTTTCCAGTATCTTGTTTGGTGGTGGTGGGAGTCAACTCTAATTTGAAACCTTTTTTTTTTTTTAAAGATTTTATTTATTTATTTGTTAGAGAGAGTGAGAGAGAGAGAGCGAGCACAGGCAGACAGAGTGGTAGTCAGAGGCAGAGGGAGAAGCAGGCTCCCCGCTGAGCAAGGAGCCCGATGTGGGACTCGATCCCAGGACGCTGGGATCATGACCTGAGCCGAAGGCAGCTGCTTAACCAACTGAGCCACCCAGGCGTCCCTAATTTGAAACTTCTATTCATTTACTGTTCTCTGTACTTGCAGCTTAAAAACATCTAGCATTTTTTGAGTACCAGTTTCAGTGCTCTATGAGCATGATTCTAGCCCTCATGACAACTTTGGGAAGATTTTCTGTTCATTCTGTGGCTGAGGAAACTGGGGCATAAGATGCTAGGTCACATGTCCAGGAGTACTCAGACAGTCTGTACCAGACCAGACACTCAGGCCTCCTTCTTGTCAAATGGGATTTTGTTACTGTACCACCATCTTTTCTGTTGCTGAAGGCAGCTTGTCTTTCTTTATGTACATGAAAGAAGCCATACAGAGACCTTGATCTGTGACCCCATTCAGAAGTCAGTTTCCTGATCTTTGAATGGTGGTCCATGATTTCTGGAATGTGCTACATTTTATTTTTTAGGTTTTGATAGTAGTATATCATATAGATAGATGACCCATGGTATCTTCTTGCTTCTTGGAGCCGATGCTAAGTTGAATATGACTTCTTTCTTTGCTAAGCTTCTTAAAGAAGAGTTTCATTCACAGCACTTGATGACACTAATAGTTTGGCTTGAAACAATGACCACTTTTTCTTTTATATATCGGTTCCTTGATTTTAGTGGGAGACTTGGAGGCATTGAATGGAGGAGATAACTTCAAAGAGGAGATAAGTTTAATTGAAGCTGTGTAAAGCTTCTGAGGTGCATGCACACTGTTACTGGAAGGCAGCTACAGGTGCTGGTGGGTTGTTAGCAGCCCTGCTGATGGAGAGATTGAGTAGTTTGCTTAAGCACTGTGGACATTCTCTCCTTATTAATAAATTGTAGCCTAAAGTCCTGTCTAACTCTTAGAGCAAGTCTTAACATTTCCTTTCCCTCTTTTGTTTTGGGGAAACGCCTCTGTTGGAAAGGAGGGAAAGATTGGATGTGTCTTTCCAGGCAACACCAGGGACTTTTTCTTTTTTCCTTACTCCCTTTTGTGTGTAACCATAAGACTCTCTAAAGGGACATTTGTAGAGGCTGTTGAATACACTAGCCTGAAATGTTAAGACGGACCTTCCGGTCTGTCTGTTCTGTCTTTCTTCCTTTCTTACTCTCTCTCCCTCCCTCCCTTTCTTTCTTTTTTAAGACCTTTATTTTTCAGTTGGGAGTAGGCAGTGTAAAAGTACAACCCGACTGGCTAATGTAAGATAGTAAATAGGACACTATCCTTCCTCATAAAACCTGGATTGTTTGATTTGTCTTCTTGTGACCTCATTCCTGTTGCCACCATACCTTCTCAAATTAGTGAACTCTCCTTATAGGTTCAACTTTCATTCCATAGCTGGGTGTTTCTGTAGCAGCTGCAGATTACTTTGTAGACTTGTCTCAAGTTAAAGGCTTATTAAGTCTGTGTAACTTGTCATAATTCTAGCACTTTAACTTTTAACATACATGTTTTGATTATCTGATTTACAAAAGTACCATATAAAAATCCACCTATGCTGTATAATTGCTGAAATACTGAGTAAGCTCTGCTTTTTATGACCAAGTTATGGGATGAGTAATTACTCTCCAGAGTGAATGGTTCAAAGTGAAATGACTATATGCCTAAGGTGTGATGTGACACCAGATGTATTTAAGCCCCAAAGGTACATAATTATCTCACTCCTCTTGCACATACATATGAGTACATTTATGCTTATGGGAAGAGTTTTATGTGCAAAAGAAAACTCACTTCCGGAAAGTGAAGGAGCAGTCCATTATTGTTATTTTTTTAAGATTTTATTTATTTATTTGACAGACGGAGATCACAGATAGGCAGAGAAGCAGGCAGAGAGAGAGGACAAAGCAGGCTCCCTGCTGAGCAGAGAGCCTGATGCTGGGCTCCATCCCAGGACCCTGGAATCATGACCTGAGCCAAAGGCAGAGACTTTAACCCACTGAGCCACCCAGGCGCCCTAGCAGTCCATTATTTTTGAGAGGCTCAAAGGTGGTTTGGTGTTAGAGGCACTATCTTAATCCTCCCCAACAAAATCATACCTCATTGGACTATAGAGTAAACCAGTGTCAAACTCTGAATTTCAAATAGTAAGAGTAATGTAGAGATTTCCTCAGAACACCCTGTTTATAATTTACAGTTTGCTGCTGTGTACTCAGTGACTTGTTACTTACTCCATTTTGGATTCTATTTTGATGATCAGGTGTATTCATTAAAGGCAATAAATGTTGTACTCTGGCTTCCTATTGAAAATAAAAACCTGGGGCGCCTGGGTGGCTCAGTGGGTTAAGCCTCTGCCTTTGGCTCGGGTCATGATCCCAGGGTCCTGGGATCGAGTCCCACATCGGGCTCCCTGCTCAGCCGGGAGCCTGCTCCCCACCTCCGCCTGCCTCTCTGCATACTTGTGATTGGTCTGTCAAATAAATAAATAAAATCTTAAAAAAAAAAACACAAAACTCTCATAGTCTATTTAAATTTTTAATTTTGTATACAGGTTATGTGTCTGGTCTTTTTCTATAGATGTGAATAATTAAAGGTAGTACCTCAAGGTGATTTTTCTTTTCTGGTTTTAATTTAATGTTGAAATAATGTTTTAATCATATTAAAAGTGTGCCTGATATATCTTATGACATTCTGCTAGTCCCACTGAGTTAACTGTGCTGCTGTTGAATAGTGTAATATGATCAGGTTACATCATTGTCATCCCCTGCCCCCTCATCCCCGCCCCACAAAGGACCAGCTATTTCAGTTTGGGGATTCAGTTGATATTTATGACTTAGCTCCCTATTCACAAGCCTGGGAGATGAAAATTTCCTTAGCATGGGGACCAGTGCAGCAGGCCCATAATGGCTGCTAGGTCTTCCCTTGGCCTAGAAAAAGGCTAGTTGAGATACCACTGGCTTTGGGACTCCCAAGTAAAACAGTAGTTGATGGTAGCTTACCTGTTTACAAGGTGATTCTCTTGGGAAGCTTTTTTTTTTTTTTTAAATACAATCCTAAAATAGTATTTTTATTTGGCAGGGGCCAAATGTTTGCTTAGTTTTGAAACTAAGTGAGAACAATACAAACATTTAAAGCTTTAAATTCTTTTTTTTTTTTTTTAAGATTTTATTTATTTCTTTCAGAGAGAGAGAGAGAGCATGAAAGGGGAGAAGGTCGGAGGGAGAAGCAGACTCCCTGTGGAGCTGGGAGCCCGATGCGGGACTCGATCCCAGGACTCCAGGATCATGACCTGAGCCAAAGGCAGCTGCTTAACCAACTGAGCCGCCCAGGCGCCCCTAAAGCTTTAAATTCTTAAAAGTATAATTTACAAGTAGTTTATGAAAACAGAACAGTAGGGCATGACTGCTATGCTAACCTCAGTATATTAGAACACAACCACTGTATCAGATATCGATGTACTCAATGAAGAGATGTGAATTTCAGTTTGCTTATATTTATGCTGTCTACTGTTGGTAGCCATTAGTCACATGTGACTACATGTGGAACGAATCAAGGTGTGCTGCAAGTGTAATGCGAGGGGCAGAGACAAGACTTAATGCAATAAAAAGCATGTAAAATATGTCATTAGTAATTTGTTAAGATGATGTTATTGTGGATATTTTGAATTAAATGAAATACATTAATTAAATTTAATTTCATCTTTATTTTTACTTTTTAAAATGTGGTTACTAGAAAATTTAAAATTATTTGTGTGGCTCACATTTTTCTCTTAGTCCTGGTTTCTAGACTCTGTCATCTTGTAAGTTCTTTTTGTTTAGGTATACATTTCAGTTGTGATTTGGTTACATACTTGATTTTAACTGTTTGCCAACAGAAATCTAAATATCTTGTAGTGATTCTTACACCATCGTTTCAAGACAGTGTTCTTGAATTGCCCTTCATGGATTTAGGACTGTTTTTCAGTTTTAAATTTCTAAGGTAGAAGAACCCTTTGCCAATTGATTACTTTCCAGTTTGAAATTTCATTGGCTAACTTAGTTCCAGTAATCTAAGAGTCTAAATCCATCTTATCTTCTTAGAAGAACCCAGTGGATTGGTTATGATATTTAAAATTGAGATTTTAATAGGTAAGGTATACATTGAGAGCTAAAATTATTTTTACTTTCAAAAATCGTTCTTTAGAAACCTATTGGCCTTTTTTTTTTTTTTAAGATTTTATTTATTTATTAGTTAGAGAGAGAGAGAGATCGAGCACAGGCAGAGGCAGAGGGAGAAGCAAGCTCCCTGCCGAGCAAGGAGCCCGATGTGGGACTCGATCCCAGGACGCTGGGATCATGACCTGAGCCGAAGGCAGCCGCTTAACCAACTGAGCCACCTGAGCCACCCAGGCGTCCCACCTATTGGCCTTTGTAATAATGTAAGGAAACTATCTTAAAGGTTTGATTTTTTTTATTTTAATTTTTTTCATATGAAGACAGAAGGGTGGTGTTTCCTAGAGTTTCACAGTGTTTTTTGGATTTTATTGTCCAATGAAAAAGAAGAGAGGGGACAGACCAACATATGACGTCAGTTATTTGTTTCATAGTAGTTTTCATACTGTGGTACCTGATTTAGTAGCATCAACATCTCCTGGAAATTTCTTGGAAATGCACATTCTTCTTTAGTAGTCCAGATACTGTGACTGGGAAACTCTGGAGGTGAGACCCAGAGCCTGGGTTTTAATAAGCTCTCCAGGTGATTTTTCTTTTCTTTTAAAAAATATTTATTTCATCTAGAGAAAGTGCAAACATGAGTGGGGGAAGGGGTAGAGGAAGAAGCAGACTCCATGTGGGGCTCCATCTTACGACCTTGGCATCATGACCTGAGCCGAAGGCAGACAGTTAACTGATTTTTATACATTTAGGCACCCTTCCAGGTGATTTTTATATATGTAGAAAGCACTGGCTTAATATATTGATTAGGGTCCAGCCAGGAAAAGGGAAACCACTCTAAGCTTTTAAAATAGGAATTAGTGCAGGGGATTGGTTATACAACCTCCTGGTTGTGACAGAAGAGCTGAGAAAGGAAGACAGGGTAGTGAGGCAAGGCAGAGATGAACAGCAGCAGGAAGAGAAGAGTACCACTAGTGGTAGGGGTGTGGGAGCTTTGGTAGCCAGAGCTGCTCTGGGATTGGAATCTCCTGTAGGAGCTGGAGAAATGGAACAATTGCTGGGAACACTGCCTGAAATGGAGGAGAGGAAGAAATAGCCTGGCTCCTCCCTTGCTCCCATCTTGCTTCCCATAGATTGAACCCGGAGAAGATCTAGGTGACCTGGGAGCCTGAGAAATGATGTTTTCAGTGATGAACTCTCCTGAGATACAGAACTGTCAAAGAATAGATCTATGGGAACAGGCCTAGGACTGGCACATTTAGTATTTACACTTTAAACAAAACAAGATTTTGATATAATTTAAAAATTTTTAAGTCATTTTAATACCAATGAGTAATCTCAGAATAGAGGACAGTCTTCTTAATAGGATAAATTTAGTTTTATGAAAACGAACATGTCCTTTTATAATTTCACGGTCGGCCTGGGAAGTTTTTTCAGGGGACCAGCATCTGTGAGTGTGGGAGACATGACTGTATACCTTTGTGAAAGAGTTCTTATTTTCTGCCTACTCTAGGACCTATTTTAATCCTCTTCCTGTTGAGGAGTTACGGAGCTGATTGTTAGTGCTGTTATGTGGCAAATATGGAAAATTTGTTTCTTCAGTTTCTCTGACAACTTTTCTGGAACATCCTGGATGTTTTTCTTTCATTAATTCTCCTTTTTGCTTGTTTCTTAGAGTTTAGTTCTACCTTTTTGTATGTCTCTTGGCCTCCAGTATTTGCGTTTCTCCCCCTTAGTTTCCTATCTCCACTCTTCTCCCTCTCTCTTTCATTGTTTGAGTTTTGATAAAACTATGGTTGATAGGAGAAGGGTAGTTACAATGATAGAGCTGTAAAAAGGAAAATGCAAGTTTTAGATTTCCAAAGTCAAGTTAGAAATAGTGTCTTGAAACTTTTAAGCCATTAAAAGGATCCTGAAGATCCTGTCAGAATCTCTGCAAAAATTGCTAGGAGTCATGCATTTTCTTATCCTTTCAAATAAATGTATGTTGTTGTTGTTGTTGTTTTCCAGAAAGCAGTATTTAACTGCTAATATTTGAAACAGTATTGTTGTATACTAGTTACAACAAATGGAAGCTAAGAAGTTAACTACAATTTCCCCCCTTGAGGGGGATCGTGTTCTGAATTCCAATTGACTGTCTTAGGATTCAATTATGTGTTTAGTGGTCCAAAATCAAATCTAATATTTCTGAATGCAGGTGAGTCTGGAATCTCTATTTTTCTTATATTTGAAAGATCTGTGCTTTCTTCACTGATGTGTTCCTATTTCAGAAATAAAAAAAGTTGTAGATAAGTGAGGAATTGGTATAGTTTTCATTTTACTTGCAGGTTTTAATAATAGAGAATGCTGCCAGTTAAAACTTGGAATTGGAGAAGGAGTTGTATTTCAAGAGGTCTGATGAAAGACTAGTGCTTTTGTTTTGTGTGAACGGTGTGAGTGGGATGCTTGTAGAGTAATGCTTCCAAACTCTTTTACCTCAAAACACACAGAAAATCATGTTTTGTACAGTACACTGGAGTAGGAGGTTTTAAACTATAGAAAAGCTGCCTCTGGGCTGGTTACCCCGGTGGGCTGCCCCAAGAGGTGAGATATCAGTGTCTTACAACTTTCAGTGTCACATTGGGAAGTCTGCCGTATGGAGGGCATTCAAGAGGTAATGAGTCCTAGTCTCTTGATGAGCTCAGTACATGCAAGTTATAATGCAGGCATATAGTGTTAGGTATAATAGTATTGTTTGGTGAAATACTTGGAAGAATGGAGGTTAGCTCTGTTACAGGTGTAAGGGATTAGCAAAGGCTCTATAGAGGGGCATGGAAGGCATTCTGTGTGGAGGAATTATTTTGTGCAAAGGTAGAGTGGGAGCAAAGGGGAGAGGGAGTTTTGGGAATGCCAAGGATTTGGAATGTGTTTGGAGTTTAAGATTTGGCAATACAAATAAGAAGCAGTATAGTGGGAACTATTGTTAAAAAAGTAGGCAGGAGTTGGCTTCATGAAAGCTTTTATGTGATTGAATGAGCTCATGACCTTGGTAGTGACACTGGTAGTGACATGATCAGACACCTCCCCTCTTCCTTTTAGGAAAGTCCACCTAGGGCAGTGTAGAATGAACTGGACCCTATGTGCTGATATATCCCTGGGGAGGGAAAGGCATTGATCCAGCCTAGTTAAGGAATAATAAGGGCTTGCACTTGGTGAATGGAGATTGAGAGTGCTCCTTGAAGTGGGAATCTACAAATTTTCCTTATTGATATGAAGAAAGATGACTCAGATTTGGAGCCTGGATGAAGAAAGGCTGATTGGGACTATTTTCAGAATTAGTCTTTATGGGGGACAAGGGGCTCGATTTTGGACATGGAGATCTTAAGATGCTTGCAGAGAAACAATTGTTAACATAAAGTGCCAGGTTCTGATCTAAGTACATTTTAAAAGCCACTTTATTCTCATGACAGCCACAAAAAAGTTGGTGTTATCAGTTAGTGTCCAATCATGAGAATAAAAAAGAGGTTTTTTGTTTTTTTTTTTTTTACTTGATAGACAGAGATCACAAGTAGGCAGAGAGAGAGGAGGAAGCAGGCTCCCCGCTGAGCAGAGAGCCCAATGCAGGGCTTGATCCCAGGATCCTGAGATCATGACCTGAGCTGAAGGCAGAGGCTTAACCCACTGAGCCACCCAGGCACCCCAAAAGAGTGGATGTTTTAAACACAGAAGGATTAGTGCAGGGAATTGGTTATAATGGTATTGGAAGGACTGGGAGAACAAAAAGAGAAAGGTGTGTGTTGGAGGGGTGGATGTTGGAGCAAAAGGGAAGAGAGGGAGAGAGTGTGTATGTCTGTAGATGAATGTTGGAGCAAAAAGGAGAAGGCAATGTTAATGAGCTTTTAGACAGCTGCTGCATGAATTGTATGCTCTACAGATTTGCTGGAGCTCTTCATTGGTTCTTCTGCTTTGGAACCAACACAGAAGCTGCTGGAGCCTGTGGTTGTCTGCGGCTACTTTTGGAGGTGCCACCAGGAACAGGAAACAAAGACATTTTTCTTTATTTCACCTTGCGGTCTCCTGCCACTGTTTCCCATGAACAGTATCCAACAGGAAGCTAATTGGCAAGAGAGTTTGGAAAATGTAGTTTATGGATTTATAGCTCCTTGTAATATAAAGAAGAGATGAGAACCAACAGAAAATAAAACCTGCACAGTGGGTACTATGTTTATCCTTATGTTACAGGCGTGGAGACCAAGTCACAGAGAAGGTCCCACAACCACGACTTGATAGAGTTGAGCTGTGAATCTAGGTTAATCTGGTTTTAGAGTGTGTGCTCTTAGCCTCTGCACTTTGATCTTGCCTCCACACATGGTTATTATTTGCTTTTTCTCCTTATAGCTGAGCACCTCAAGTGAGCAGCTGTTTCCATTGATTTTGCCTATCCTGCACTTATTTTCTTTCGATATCTTACTGGCATCAGTTTTTCACCTCAACTTCTAGAACTTCTGTCTTCCTGGTCACTATTGATTTTATGGCCAATATAATGGGCTATTTCAGTTTCTATTTCTCTTTAATCTACATCTGCCTTTTTTTTTTTTTTAAGATTTTATTTATTTATTTATTTGACAGAGATCACAGGTAGGCAGAGAGGCAGGCAGAGAGAGAGGAAGGGAAGCAGACTCCCTGTTGAGCAGAGAGCCCGATGCGGGGCTCGATCCCAGGACTCTGGGATCATGACCTGAGCCGAAGGCAGGGGCTTTAATCCACTGAGCCACCCAGGTGCCCCTACATCTTCTTTTGATACAGATACCCATTTGTATGGAGTTCCAACTTTGATTTCTGCGATGCTGGATTGCTTCATTTTCCCCTTATCTCACTGAGGCTCTTTGGTTTTCTTCTTTATTTTCCCGTTCCTTAAACCATTGCCATATCTTGCCTTGAGTTTGGATTTCAGTGTATTTATAGGAAGCTACTTACTGTTAATTTCATATTTAAATCAGGACCAATGAAAACCTTAAGTATACGATTCTTGTGACCTGGGTGCCTGGGTGGCTCAGTCAGTTACGTGTCTGCCTTTGGCTCAGGTCCTGATCCTGGGGTCCTGGGATCCAGTCCCGCATTGGGCTGCCTGCTCATTAAGGAGCCTGTTACTCTCTCTCCCCTTGCTCCTCTCCACTGTTCATGCATGCACTCTCTCTCTGACATAAACTAATAGAATCTTAAAAAAAAAAAAAAATCTCGTGACTATTTTCCCTTTTGTGTGTTGTGAAGTCACCAACAAGTCAGAATAGGGTCTCAAATTTGTGCTCTGCCCTGGGCAAGGAGCAAAAGAGTAGGGTGAGTGAAGGAGATAGACTCACTCTCAGTACCTACTATGTGTCAGCCCCATGCTTAGTGCTTCAAAAGCATTGTTCATTTAATTCTCCTGTGTGAAATTGGTTGTTACCTCTCTTTTCGAGATGAAGAAACTGACTTTTTGTGATGTACCAGTAATAGAACTGGGGTTGGAATCCTCATCTGACTTGCTCTGACAGCCATGTTTTTTCCTCTAGACCCCCTGGGGCAAGCCCCAACTTTCTTACCTGTTAAATGAAGAAGTTGGGCAAGGTAATTTTTAAGGCCCATTTCTGTACCATAGTTCTGATCCTGTCACACACGGGTTGTCCTGAGCAGTAATTCCTTCTAATATTGAAAAAGGAAGTTGCCATCCCGCTCTAGGAAACATCCTGTTTTATTAAGACCAAGAGTACTAACATGTTATTTGTAGAAGTTGTGAAGTAGGGCAAAGGCATTTAAAGTAGTCATGATGATAGATCTTCATATAAGTTGCAAGAGAGCCCTATTACCTCCAGATGAGGCTGCTGCCTAGAACAGTAGAATCTGTGGCTTTTATTGACAGGGTCTCAGAGTGATAGCTTTAGAAAAACTCCAGTCTACACAAAGGGCAATCCTGTTATTCCATTATACTTTCTTTTGAGAGCATGTGCTTCCAAGATTTTTATTAGTCCCTTTCTTGGGAAGGAATTTAGTCTGAGATTTACAAGAGGGTAGTGAAAAATATATTTTAAGGATAGGATTCATTGCAGTGTGGTTTGATATCTTTATACTAAGTCAGTGGACAACCCTAAAATGATTAACTTATATCATGTGATTTGCCCACGTCTTGTTTTCAAACATGCAAATAGATGGTTTAACTATATACATACATCCTCTTTTGATGTATATATTACACACCACAAAATACTCAGCTAAGTATCCCTAGATCTATATATATCATTAAAGTAAGGGGACGCCTGGGTGGCTCAGTTGGTTAAGCGGCTGCCTTCGGCTCAGGTCATGATCCCAGCGTCCTGGGATCGAGTCCCACATCGGGCTCCTTGCTCGGCAGGGAGCCTGCTTCTCCCTCTGCCTGCCACTCTGTCTGCCTGTGCTCGCTGCCTCTCTCTCTCTCTGACAAATAAATAAAATCTTAAAAAAAAAAAAAAAAAGTATATTTCCAGGTTCTGAAGACTCTGTTTTACCTTCCTTACTTTTAAATATCCTCCAAGCTTTCCTCATTCCCTGTAAAAATGGGCAATGAAGGGTCACCTGGGTGGCTCAGTGGGTTAAAGCCTCTGCCTCCTGGGATGGAACCCCACATCGGGCTCTCTGCCTAGGGGGTGGGGAGCAGGCTCCCCGCCCCCCCCCCCCCCCCCCCCCTCCCCCCTTGTGTTTTCTTTTTTTCGCCAAAAAAAAAAAAAAACTTATAAAAAAAAAAAAAAAGGACATTAAGAGGCTTATAGCTCTTTTTAACTTTCAGTTTTACTTGTCTTCCCTGCTTTAGAGGAAGCCTGCAGGGGGAATCTCAGCTTCCTGGCCACTCCTTCCTTTGGTTCACATGGTTCTTCCTTTCACCAACCTCTGTTGGTGCCCCCAGGGTTTGAGGCTCTGGGTCTTTTCACCTACCTCATATCCTTTTCTTAGGTGATGCCAGTCATTCACGGCCAAGCCTTCTATGCCACCAAGTGATGATAGTCCCCCGTTTTTTTCTAGGTCTGATTGCTGTCCTGGTTCCTTATTTACTTCTTATTTCTATTAGATTTAGCAGGTATTTCCAGCCATTCTAAGACTGCCACTCCTGCCCAGTAAGAAACTTTACACCACAGCCATGCACACACATATATTACTATAAAAAAATAGAAGCAAAGTTTCACAAAGACAATAATTACCTTTAAAACATGACATAGTTGCTGATGTTTTCAAAAGTATTGTTTCATTTCACTGAAGATGACCCACAACACTAGTCTCTACTCTGTTGATGGATTGTGACCACCCACTATTTGAAAAACACTGTTCTTGAGCCACTAGATGTGTTAGAGATATATCACGTTGTAGGAAGTCTATCCATATATTTGGACACCATAAAATATTTAGAATGCAATAAATAATTATGAAAGAAGTCTTGAACATCTTTCCCCTATCTTAGAATTTCTTGGACTGTCTGCTCTTATCGAGTTCAATAATAATACAATCACTAGCTGCATGACCCTCCCAGGAAACTGTATTTTTGCCCCATCCCTGTCTGAGCAAGATCTGGACAAATGGAGTTACTACCGGTTTTTTAAAAGTTATGAAATGAAACCAGTTAGAATTCCCAGGTCTAAAACAAATGTTGGGCCCATATATATTTTTCCTTCAAATGCTAACTTAAGAGATTTTGGTATTCCAGAGCACAATAAGTTTGTTCTGAGTGAATCACTGACTTTCAGATACCTGAGCTAAGTCACTCTGGTTTTACTTTGTCTCTACCCCTGAGGTTTATGATGAAGAGCTCTGTTTACTTTTCTTTCTTTCTTTCTTTTTTTTTTTTTTGTTTCTTTGTTCTTTTTAGAGAGAGGGAGACAGAGAGCACACAGGTGTGCAGGGTTTGGAGGGAGAGGGAGAGAGAAAATCTTAAGCAGGCTCCACGCCAAGCTCAGAACCCGATGTAGGGCTCCATCTCTCTCAACCCTGAGATCGGAGCGAAAATCAAGTCAGGAACTTAACTGACTGAGCCACTTAGGTGCCGTGTAGAGCTCTCTTTACCACCTGCCCACTTAGCAGCTCTCTCACATCTGCTTGAACAAAGTTGCTAAAATGAGGAAGCTTATTTCCTCTAATTTTGACTGCACCCTTCTGTCCCCATTCTGCAGAGGGTACTGTACACAGGGAAGGTGGTTAATCAGAGTCTGCTGAGACCAACCAAATGGGAAAGGTTCATTAGAGGCAACAACACCAATTTAAAGCTTTCGGCTCGGGACGTGATCCCAGGGTTCTGGGATGGAGCCCCGCATTGGGCTCTCTGCTCCGCGGGGAGCCTGCTTCCTCCTCTCTCTCTCTGCCTGCCTCTCTGCCTACTTGGGATCTCTGTCTGTCAAGTAAATTAAAAAAAAAATAAAAATAAAAAAATTCTTAAAAAAAAAAAAGGTTATCCTGTATAAGAATAACCACGTAAACTCAAGAGAGTCAGTATGGAATCAGAGCTAGCTTTTGGTTATTCAGAATTGTTTATTAGAATTGGTGAAGATATTCTCAGTCACCTACTGACATGTGGAAATTGAGGGATTATATAGTAACTGCTTTGAATATATCTGTAACAGAGCTCCCTATAATAAGATTTTATAGGTACTTACCTTGCATGCTTCTGCTAATCTCACAGAAGGTTGACTAATCCAATGTTGTCAGAATCCTCCTTCTAATCCAAGAGTATTCTCCTGTTTTAGACCCAACATTTATTCTAATGAAGCTTTAGGAAATAGCTTGTATCATGCTAAAGAAATTTACAGTTGGCACAGTGACTTAATGCTTGGTTAGTTGACCTGTGGGGATTATGCAGGTTAGTTGACCTGTGGGGATTATGCAGGGATGTGGGGGGACCCCAGATGTGCTAGGATAGACCTAAAACTACTGTGCTAATAATATGAACACTACAATGGTATAAGTCATTCCTGAGGGAAGCTCAAATATGTTTAAAGGCTATTACAAAGACACATCTATTTAACATTTTAGTATTAACTTTAGAAGCCAGTATTTTTTAAATGGTCAGAAAAGCTTATTTTCTAATTCAAAAACACAGTAGCACATTGTTTAATAAACTTTGGACTATCCTGCAACTGCCTCCAGATTTGAAGGGAACCTAATCTCAAAATTGTACTTGGTGGGGTTTTTTGCATTTTCATTTTTGAATATTAGGGTAGTCTGTGTCAGAGATCTGAAAATTATGGTCCAGTGGCTAAATCTGACCTACCACCAGTTTTTATATAGCTTGCAAACTAAGAATGGCTTTTACATTGTTTTAGTAGTTGGGGAGAAAAATCAAAAGAAGAATAATATTTTGTGACATGTGGAAGTTACATGAAATTTAAATTTCAGAATCCATAAATAAAGTTTTACTGGAATATATTCATTGCTCATTATTTTACATATTGTCTGTGGCTGTTTTTGTGGTATAAGAACAGAACTGAGTAGCTGTGACAGAGACATTATGGCCTGCAAAACTAAAAATAGAAAAAGCCCTTTACAGAAAAAGTTTGCTCACCCCTGCCTATACATTTTCTAGCCTTTTGGAATGTAACATATTTTATCAACTGTATGAGTGAACTTGAATTTTTTTTTTTTTTTTTTTGGAGTGAGAGAGTATGAGCGTGTACATGCATGTGCAAACAGGAGTGGGGGCAAAGGGAGAGAGAAAAATCCCAAGCAGGCTCTGTGGGGTAGCTGGTTGCCCAGGCCTGAATCTCATAACCCTGAGACCTTGACTGAGGCTGAAATTAAGAGTTGGATGCCTAATGGACTTAGCCACCCAGGTGTCCATGAGCTTGATTATTTTAAACGATTCTAATGTGGAATATCCTGTTCATAAACATAGGTAATAAGAAGGATTTAGGAGGTTAAAAACAGATGTTTCTGTTCCCAGACCAGCTTCTTGGGAGGGGAAGGAATGACTTGCTGAATTTTACCAAATGGCAGTTACAATGCTATGACACAGAAATACAGCAGTGTTTGATATATGTTGCTGTAATGAAAGTGGAATATTTTAACTTTGTTTTGGGTTTGACAGCTTCTATTTTTGAGGTTTCTCAAATATATTTTGTATGATCACCTCCATTTCACTCCTCCCTTTTGTGCTTTTATTTTAATCCAATGAAGATGGTCTCACAGTAAACAGTGTGATTATATTCTCTTCTGACACTTAATGGTTTTTGGTACTTCAGTTTGTATAATGGGCCCATCACTAAAAATTGGAGCTGTTTCTCTCTGCTTCCTTGCTGGAGACCATGTGCACACAGTCCTGGGTGGGGTCTAGTGTGGAGAAAAGTTGTTCTGTCAAGCCACCATGTCTGGCAATCCCCCAGGCAGAAATGCCTAAGATGAGGATGTCTTTAAGTATAGCACATCAGACCCCAAGCCCTGATAGCTGTCACCTATAAGCTCCCTTAGCCCTTAGTAAGCCAGAGGAAAAGGGTTTGTGCTTTTGTGGGCTATTCCTGGCAATGCAGTGCACTAGCCTGCAACCTTCCCTCACTGTCTGGTGTATCTGGTTTGATGTAACAGTAGCAGAGTCACATCCTCCTGTGCTCCAGCCAGAAGATCCCGCTCATCTATGAGTCTGCGGCATTCTCATACTCTTGAAAATCACGAAGAAGCTCAATAAGCAAACAAAGAACTCTAAAAAATCAAAACTAGATGTTACAAAGCACTGAAGTTTTTCTCTTAACTAATTAGGAGATTCTGAATCTTCCTTTACAACCTGGATTTTCTTAGAAATCATTTTAGGGGTTCCTGGGTGGTTCAGTCAACTGAGACTTTTGGTTTCATCTGGGATCGTGATCTCAGGATCATGGAATCTAGCCCCGCCTTAGGCTCCATGCTCAGCACAAAGTCTGCTTGAGATTCTCCACCTCTCCCTCTGCCTCTCCTCTTGCTCACTTGTGCACATGTGCATGCTCTCTCTCTTAAAAAAATAATAATAAAATCTTAAAAAAATCATTTTAGAAAGTCTATTTAGCTTTCTAGTTTAGAGTATATTTGAAGGAGGGGTAGAAGATGGGAAAGAAGGGGGATGGATGCCCCATACAGGCTCGTTAGCAGCCAGGAGTGCCAGCTTGAGAAAGTGATAGCTTGAGAAACTTAAACTTTAAAAAAAAAATGGTTGAAGAACTCAGCAAAAGCATTTTGAGGCCATTTGTATGGGACCAAAGCCCCAAACACCTCACTATTCTTTTTTTTTTTTTTTTAATTTTATTTATTTATTTGGCAGAGATCACAAGTAGGCAGAGAGGCAGGCAGAGAGAGAGAGGGGGAAGCAGGCTCCCTGCAGAGCAGAGAGCCCGATGCGGGGCTCGATCCCAGGACTCTGAGATCATGACCTGAGCCGAAGGCAGTGGCCTAATCCACTGAGCCACCCAGGTGCCCCACACCTCACTATTCTTGAGGGATCACTGTGTTATTACTTACTGATCTTTTTTGAGTCCTCTACTTGAGCCAGTTCTTTTTACTAAGTCTTCTCATCACAGTGGTGCAAGGACTGTTATATTGACTCTTATGTTCATTTTGTAGCCAAGAAAAGATAGGTTTTCTCTAGCTTTTCCAAGACTCATCACTAAGCTTGGAAGCTAGGATTTGAACCTCGGTCGTCAGATTCCAGAGTTTATGCCTTTCCCATAATCTCCAGTCCCCAGAAGAGAAAAGGCAGAGCCCAGGGAGGCAATATAATACAGGGGTTAGACTTTCTAGCTTCACATCCAGTTCTGTTACTTTCTGATTTATTTATTCATTTATTTATTTATCTATCTATTTATTTATTTATTTAAAAGATTTTATTTATTTATTTGTCAGATAGAGAGCACAGGAGTGAGCACAGGCAGAGGAGCCCCGATGTGGGAATCGATTCCAGGACGCTGGGATCATGACCCGGAGCCGAAGGCAGCCACTTAACCAACTGAGCCACCCAGGCGTCCCTGATCTGATTTATTAACCAATGTTCATTGTTTCCGCTTCTATACTTAAAACAGTATAGTAGATTTTGAAGTTGTTTGTACTTAGAATGTTGTGAGGATTCAGTGAGACTTTGTATGTAAATGACCCAGAGCATAGCACTAAAAACATGTTAGCTACTATATATAAAATACAATTACTAATGATTCATAGTAGACACACCAGTAATTCTTTATATTTAAGAAGATAGATGTTTAATAAATTCTAGACACATTTTACTCACTTGAAATAGTTAAAGAGTATTAAATAGCTTCTTATGGAGTAATCATTTATCACAATAAGTTAGGATAATTGGCATTGCCATTTCAGATATTGAAATGTTGTTTTGCCTAATGTAAACATTAGAAAAGACGGGGAAACAAAACCCTCGAGAGGTCTGCCTTTGATTTTCCTTTATGGTGTTCGCTCCTGAACTTTTAAAAATAAATCCTTTAAAAAAAAAAAAAAGTGTGGGCTTTGGCTCAGTAGGAGGCTTACCTTTTTAATTATCAGTTTGCCTTTTGGGTAAAGAGCTGTGGTTTTCTATTATGTGTGTCCGTAGATGAAACAACTCTTACAGCTGGCTGGTTACCAAGAAAGGACGTATATCTGGGATGTCATCATAAAGTTTCCCTTTGATCACGTTGCCTGCACAAGATGCAAGCTGGCCAGCTCTCTGAAGGAGTTCTGGCATGGAGAGGAGAGGCAGGCAAGAGTGTTCTTCACCCCAAAGTGTACTTTCTGCTTTGCCATTTAATAGCTGTGTGAACTTTGGCAAATCACTTAAGCTTTCTGAGCCTCCGTGTCATCACCTAATACCTGCCTTGCTTAACTTAAAAGGCTGGTAGGAATATGAGGTGGCATATAATGTGTGAAGGAGCACCTTGAGAGAATGCTATAAGGAAAGGTCTAGATACATTTTAGTTATCCAATAATACTTTATATATGAATGATGCCTTTTTAAAGCTGTACAGTGCTCTACAAATGTTTGTTGATGGTTTAAGCAATGCAGCATCACTTCCTTGGGTATTGGATATAGATTCTTGTATTGTTCTAAGACCTGAAGACCTAGTGGTTTTAGTAATAAATGTGGCAGTTCTTGGGGAGCTAAATCCTCTCATTCCCTATTGAAGAATTCATCTCCTATAACCGTCAAAAGGTTAGCATAGGTAGTGAAAGCCTACCTACCTTTGAGCATAGGTAGTGAAAGCCTAAGTTACTATTGTAGAAGAGAGATAATTTCATCATTGCTTTAAACTTAGTAAAGGAGCGTTCTGTATTAACCACCATTTTATATAGTAACTAAAACAAAGAATTCTTAAAGTCCGTTGTAATAAATGTGTTGATTTATGGTTGGCTAGAATTAAGTCTTCCTGCTGTCAGGCTTAGGTGATAGGGAGGTTTGGCTGGCATTTTGGTTTAGTCCTTTAAGTAGCCTATCCAACTCTTTCAGGAACGTTTTCTTTTTTTTTTTTTAAAGATTTTATTATTATTATTTTTTATTTATTAGAGAGAGAGAGAGAGCGAGCACAGGCAGACAGAGAGGCAGGCAGAGGCAGAGGGAGAAGCAGGCTCCCCACCGAGCAAGGAGCCCGATGTGGGATTCGATCCCAGGACGCTGGGATCATGACCTGAGCCGAAGGCAGCCGCGCAACCAACTGAGCCACCCAGGTGTCCCTCAGGAGTGTTTTCATACCATACAAAGGTGTCTTTGGATTTAGGCAGTCTATGTATATGTGCTTACTTGAATTGAGATTTATGATTATTATATTTGTGACTTAGGGAACTTTAGTTTTTCTCCTCCTCAAGCATAGTTCTTTATGCTTGTGCAAGAACCAGCCACTCTGCTAATTAAGATAAAATTCCTGTGGTCTCAGGAACTGCTAGTCTAGTAGAGGAGACATTATTAAGATTTAAAATATTGTTAAATGTTGACAACAACAATAACAAAACAACAAAATCCCCCACAAAAACCCAAAGTAGAGCATGGAGGCTGTAGCGTAAATCAGGCAATAAAACACCCCAGCTTAAAATTCAGATGGCTTTCTGACTGCTTTATTTTATTTTATTTTATTTTATTTATTTATCTGACAGAGATCAGAAGTAGGCAAAGAGGCAGGCAGAAGGGGGGGGGTGAGAAGCAAGCTCCCTGCTGAGCAGAGAGCCCTCATCGGGACCCTGAGATCATGACCTGAGCCGAAGGCTCACTGAGCCACCCAGGCGCTCCTTTTTTTTTTTTTTTTTAAAGATTTAATTTATTTATTTGTTTCCGACTGCTTTTAAAATAATATAACTAGGGAAATAACTTCTAAGACCCTAAGTAGGCTCACAATCAGCTGTTCTTTGCAACATCTGTACAGTGGAACTTGGATCATATAGAACAAAGTATCTGAGGCATCTTTATTGTTGCACTTTTATTTTTCATTTTTGGGAAAGAATGTCAACACTTTCGAGTTCTGTTCTTATGCTGTAAATTTGCAAGTGCTCTATGAGCCACCCATTTTTCAAAGTTTTACTAAAATGATAGAAGTAATTAAACTGCATTTTGGAACTTTTGCAGAATAGTGGGGGCAGGGGGGAATTCCATTCCATCACATTGACCAACCATAGTCAGTTTTAGTGTTTTTCTTTTTTGTATTTTCTTGTGGATTAAAAAAGGGTCTCCATCATCTGCACAGTTTTGTATCTGGCTCTTTGTGGTTTAACAGTATATGAAAAGCATTTTCCTTGTTATATACATAATAAAAAATGGAGTTATCATATTTTACATGACCACTTTCTTATTTTGAATGCAAAGGTTGTTTTCAAGTTTTTATTTTATGATTAATTGTCAGAAAAGCATCTTTATGCCTGTGAAGTAAGCATCCTCCTCTACTCTGTCCATATTTTAATTTTCTTCCCGTAGAGTAGATTTTTAGAAGAGGGAAACTGTGGACCAAAGGGCATGTAGATATTTTTATGGCTTTTTGTACATATTGCCAAATTCCTTTCCGGGTTCACACACCAGTTTTCAGTTCTAGATGTTATTGAAGGTTTTATATTTTTACCAATTTAGCAAGTTATCAAAAGTTTGCCCAAAACAAGTTACCTGTTGTTTTAATGTGAAAATTTTGGGTTACTCGGCTAGTTAAATATTTTGCCATATTTGCTTATTCGTCACATTTCCTCTTTCGTGAATTTTATTCCTATGCTCTTCACCTGTTGGTAAAGGTTGGGTAAAGGGGCACAGTGGTGGAGAGCAAGAGCTCTCGAGACAGATGGCTTACCCCAGACCTCGCATCTGCCCTCAGGAATGGGGAATGTTTGGCAGGTGCTGTCCTCTCACCAAGATTTTAATTGCCAGTTTTGGGCATTTGTAAGATTTTTTTAAAATTTTTTGGAATTTAAATGATTTTCCATTGTGATTTCTTTTCTTT
>ML104403.1:262448-302587 GCA_003697995.1 Taxidea taxus jeffersonii | reverse complement strand
AGAGAGAGAGAGAGAGAGAGAGGGAAGCAGGCTCCCTGCTAAGCAGAGATCCCGATGCAGGACTCGATCCCAGGACCCTGAGATCATGACCTGAGGCGAAGGCAGCAGCTTAACCCATTGAGCCACCCAGACGCCCTATAAATAAAATCTTAAAAAAAAAAAAAGTCTGTTTTCAGTTAACTTATTGTTAATAACAACCAGGGAAACAGAGAAAAATTGCTGCTCTATTAAAATTAAAAATTACCAGGACGCCTGGGTGGCTCAGTTGGTTAAGCAGCTGCCTTCGGCTCAGGTCATGATCCCAGCGTCCTGGGATCGAGTCCCACATCGGGCTCCTTGCTCGGCAGGGAGCCTGCTTCTCCCTCTGCCTCTGCCTGCCTCTCTGTCTGCCTGTGCTCTCTCTCTCTCTCTAATAAATAAATAAAATCTTAAAAAAAAAAATTAAAAATTACCAAGCCTTAGCATAACCAAATTACCTCAAAATGGGTTCAGAAACTTGGCAATACTATAAAATTAACTACCAGCAGACCATTAGAAAAGTCACCTGAACAAATCAAGTGAAATGGTCAATAACTCTCCTTTCAATCATTCTCTACTTATTCAGGGAAGAAAAACATCAAGCAAAGATTTGGCCTATATTTAATAAAGCAGTTCAGAAAAGGAATGAACCTGAACGCGGCCGATCTCATCTGATCTTAGAAGCTAGGCAGGATCGGGCCTGGTTAGTACTTGGGAGAAAAGGAATGAAAAACTATTTGAAATGCTCAAAATGATCTGCCACTAATCAAAGTGAAGTCAATATTGCCATGAAGATAGAAAGGTCACCTATCTGGCATCTGTAGGGATGTATCCTAAAAGATTTGAAGGGATATACTCAAAAAAAGGTAAAACATAGCTACTTCTTGTTTCATAAGAATTTTTTAGTCTCTTAAATCTCTAATAAACTTACTGACCAATTTTAAGTTCAAATCAGTCTCTTCCTTGAAAAGGTCAGCAACAGTAAATTCTATATGTACAAGGGCAAAATTATACTCAAGGGAGAAAAAAGGCAAACCGTCCAAGAAAACAAAGTCTCTGTCAATAGTTTTTTCCTAAAGTGAAAGCTTATAAAGGAAATGTTAAGAAACTCTTTACCCAGTAGAAATTCCATTTCAAAAACCCATGTAACAAGCCACAATAACAGGTTAAAAAAAAAAAAAAATCGGTCTCAGATACAAAAATGCATCAGGCAGATTTTTAGCATTTACTTATGATTAAAAACCTTATATTAGGAATAGAAGGAAATGTCTTAATCTAATAAAGGACATGTGCAAAAGCAAGTAACAAATATCTGCAGAAAAAGAGCTCTGTTGTTCCATATTTTATGGCAACTTGTACCATACTTAAGTCTTGGCAGAATGCCTCATAATCCCCCCAGAACAGGAAAGGGTGGGAGGCCCATAAGGAGCTACTACTAGGCCATCTCCCATCGCTTTTCTATCTCTCCTGGAGAATGACATGAGACAGTTTTTCATCACTGTCTGGATTCTGATGAGGTAAGTGACTTTCAGCCTGCCCATCTCAGAATAGAGCTATAGACCACAAAACTACTTTGTGGCAAATTTGAATAGACTCTTCCATCAATAGAGTACCCCACTGTATTCACTGGCAAGGTTTTTGTTCTGGTATTGACTTTTTTGATGTGTGAAACAAGGGTCACAGGGAACTGGCACCTTTGGCTTATTCACCTTTCCACTGCCCGTGTAAGATAAACTGCTTAAGTTTAAAGGGTTCACTATATCAATACCAGTTAAATCAGTCAGGCTTTGTCTTATGTGTATACCCTTGACAATATCATACTTAATAGTGAAAAGTTAAACCCCTTTGGGACAGGTAAATAACAAGGATCTCTCCTATTGCCACTCCACTCAACAACACACCACAGATCCTAGCCAGAGTAAGACAAGAAAAAGTATAAGAACAGCAAGGAAAGACACAAAACAGTCATTATTCACAAATGACATGATTACATAAGAAGGAAATCCAAGAGAGCCTACAGATAAAATTATTATAATTCATAAGATTTGGTCAAAACCTGGCAAAATAGAGCCAATACTCAAATTCAATTTTATTCCATATGTCAACATCAAATAGAAAGTAAAATATATTTTTAAAATTCCATTTAGGGACATATGGGTGACTCAGTTTGTTAAACATCTGCCTTTAGCTCAGGTCATGATCCCAGGGTCCTGGGATTAAGCCCCACATTGGATTTCCTGCTCTGCAGGAGGCCTGCTTCTCCCTCTCCCTCTGCCTGCCACTCCCCCTACTTGTGTGCTATCAAATAAATAAATAAAATCTTTTTTTTAAAATCCCACTTATACGTGTGCCTGCGTGGCTCAGTTGGTTAAGCAACTGCCTTTGGCTCAGGTCATCATCCTGAGGTCCTGAAATTCAGCCTCAAGTTGGGCTCCCTGCTCAGGTGGGAGTCTGCTTGTCCCTCTCCCTCTGCCCCTCTTCTTGCTCATGTGTGCACATGTGCACTCTCTCTCAAATAAATAAATCTTTTCAAAAATAAATAAAATCCCATTTATAATACCATCAGAAACCTAAGATTAATCTACAAAAGATGTGTAAGAATACTGCACAGGAAACTATAAAATATTACTGAGATGTGAAAAACAAATAAATAAAAATACCATATTCAGTGATTCAAAGACTCTACATTATGAGGACGTACTTCTACCCAAATTAATCTATAAATGCAATGTAATTTCAATCAGGACACCAACATTTCTTTCCCTTTCTCTCTTTTTCACCAACACTTATTTTTAACTTGACAAACTGACTCTAAAATTTATATGGAAATACATAGACCAAGAATAACCAAAAAATTTTTTTGAAGATTTTATTTATTTATTTGACAGAGAGAGTCACATTGAGAGAGGGAACACAAGCAGGGGGAGGGGAAGAGGGAGAAGCAGGCTTCCCACTTAGCAGGCAGCCCGACGCAGGGCTTGATCCCAGGATCCCAAGATCATGACCTGAGCTGAAGGAAGCCGCTTAACAACTAAGCCACCCAAGCACTCCAACCAAAACATATTTTTTAAAGAACAGCTTCATTAAGGCAAAACTTATATACCATAACACTCATCCATTTTAAGGATCTAGTTTGAGGAGTTTTAGTATATTCATGCAGTTGTGCAACCATCACCACATTCCAGTTTTACATTTTCATCACCTCAGTAAGTTCCCTTATTCATACCTGTAGCCAAATCTTCATTCGCACACCTAGCCTCAGCAATACAGGCTTTTCTAGAAATTGCATGTAAATAAAATTATAAACTGGCAGTCTTTTCACTCAGCAAAACACTTTTGAGGTTTATTTTGTTAAATTAGTAGTTTATTCCTTTTTACTGCTCAGTTGTATTCCATTATATGAATACACTATATTTTATCAACTTGCCAGCTAATGGACATGTGGCTTGCTTCCAGTTTTTACTACCAAGAATTAGGCTGTTACAAATATATGTAGACAAGTGTTTGTGGGGATGTATGTTTTCATTTCCCTTAGATACTTGAGAGTTGAATGGTTGAAGATACACTGTGTATGTGTAAATGTGTGTTCAACTTAAGAACCTACCAAACTGGGGCGCCTGGGGGCTTAGTGCGTTAAAGCCTCTGCCTTCGGCTCATGTCATGATCCCAGGGTCCTGGGATCAAGACCTGCATCAGGCTCTCTGCTCAGGAGGGAGCCGGCTTCCTCCTCTCTCTGCCTGCCTCTCTGCCTACTTGTGATCTCTGTCTGTCCAATAAATAAATAAAATCTTTAAAAAGAAAAAAAAAAGAACCTATCAAACTTGTTTTCCAAAATGCCTGTGACATTTAACATTCCCACCAACAATACACAAAAATCCCAATTTCTCTACATCCCTGATACCATTGGTACTTCAATTTTTTTATTTTAGCCATTCTAGTGGCTAACACATTCTAGTAGCAGTAGTAACACATTGTAATTTTAATTTGCATTTCCCTAATGGCTAATGATAATCAGTATCTTTTTCAAGTGCTTACCATCAGCCAATTTTCATTGATGAAGTTGTCTATTCAAATCTTTTGCCCATTTTGGGGAGAGTTATTTGTCTTACTATTTAGTTATGAAATCTTTAGATATTCTGGATGCAAGTCCTTTATCAGATATAGTATTTGCAAGTATTTTCTCCCATTTCATGGTTTGTTGTATTTTCTTAATGGGTTCTTTTGAAAAGCAAATTTTTTTAATTTTGATAAAGGCCAATTTATCAATATTTTTCTGAGTCATGCTTTTGGTGTTATATCTGAGAAATCCTCTCCTAACCCAAGGTCTCAAAGATCTCCTATAAGGTAAGGTTTGAGTTTCATTTTTTTGGCATGCTGATATTCAACTGTTGCAGTACTTTCCATTAAAAAGACTATCCTTTCTTCCACTGAAGTACCTTGGTACCTTTATTGAAAATTTATTAATCATAAATATGTGGATTCATTTCTGGACTCTATTCTGTTCCACTGTTGCATATGGCTATCCCTATGCTGATACCACACTGTCTTGATTACTGACCATGACAGTCACTAACAGACATTCAGTGTGAAGATATTCTTGGGGGTGCCTGGCTGGCTCAGTCAGTAGAGCATGCAACTCCTGATCTCGAGGTCATGAGTTCAAGACCCTCATTTGGCCTAGAGCTTACTTGGGAAAAAAAAAAAGAAGAATTCTTGAAAAATAGAACAAGGTGGGAGCACTTACTCTACCAGGTATTAAGACTTACTATAAAGCTACAGTAATTAAAACAGTCTGGCACTGGACCAAGATAGAAACCAGTGGAACAAAATAGAGATCAATTTATTAACAGAATAGAGATTATTTATTAATGTATTACAGAGCAGTTTTTTGTTTTCATTTGTTTTAATTTTATTTATTTATTTGAGAGAGAGAACAAGAGTACACAAGTTGGTGGGAGAGGTGGGGGGCGGGGGCGGGAGAGGGGAAGAATCCCAAGCAGACTCCACGCTGAACACAGAGCTCGATCCCAGAACCCTGAGATCATGACCTAAGCCAAAACCAACAGTCCAACAGTTGGATGCTTAACTGACTGAGCAACTAAGGCGCCCCCACAAAGCAATTTGAAAAGGAAACAATTGTCAATAAATGGTGCTGAGAAAATCAGCTAACCATACAGAAAAAAATAAACCACAACTCCTACCTCACAGCATACACCAAAAAAATCAATTACAGGCAGACTAGTGCTATATAACAATGATACTTCCAGAAAATAGTGAACGAGAATAACTTCATGACCTTAGGGTAGGGAATGATTCCAAATGCAGACACAAAAAGCACCAATCATAAAGAAAAATGTTAACTGGACTACACTAAAATTAAGAATCTTGTTCTTCAAGGGATGCCTCAGTGGCTCAGTCTATTAAGTGTCTGCCTTAGGCTTAGGTCATGATCCGGAGATCCTGGGACTGAGCCCCATGTCAGGCTCCCTGCTCAGTGGGAAGTCTGCTTCTCCCTCTCTCTCTGACCCTCCCCCCAGTTTGTACTCTCTGTCTCTCGCTCACTCTCTCAAATAAATAATAAAATATTTTTTTAAAAATCTTTTTCTTCAAAAGACACCACTGAGAGCAAAATACCAAGCAACAGATTAGAGTGGAGTATTTGCAACACAAATAACCAACAAAGGGGTCATACCCAAAATATGTAACTCCTATAAATTAATTAGAACAGAAAAGACATGGGGCGCCTGGGTGGCTCAGTGGGCTAAGCCTCTGCCTTTGGCTCAGGTCATGATCTCAGGGTCCTGGGATTGAGCCCCGCATCGGGCTCTCTGCTCAGCAAGGAGTCCTGCTTCCCCCTCTCTCTCTGCCTGCCTCTGTGCCTACCTGTGATCTCTATCTGTCAAATAAATAAATAAAATCTTTTAAAAAAGAAAAAAGAACAAAAAAAGAAAAAAAATTTTAAAAGAACAGAAAATTGAGCAAAACAGGAAACTGAGCAAAATATTTTAATAAGCACTTCATAAAACAGCTTCAAATGACCAAAAGACAAAGTTATTCAACTTCACTAGTTATCAGTAAAATGCAATTAAACCATGCGATATCACCATAAATCTACCAGAATAGCTTATGTCAGTAACACTGACAATACCAAATACTGGCAAAGATATAGAACAAAAGGAACTCTCAAATACTGCTTTGGGGCAGTTAAGTTTGTAGACTACAAAGGAATATTATTTGGCAATTATCTACTAAAATTCCACTTACACAGACTCTATGACCCAGAACTTTCACTATAGGCTCTTACAGTCATCAGAAATATATGTACCATTAGACCTGTGCAAGAATGGCCACAGTGGCATAATTCATAATGACCCAAAATTGGAAACAACCTAAATATCCATCACTGATATATGGATAAATTGTGGTGTACTGATACAGTAGAAGACTATTTAGCAATGAAAATGAACAAACTACAACTAAAAACAACAAACCTCAATCTTACAAAATGCTGAGCCAAAGCAACCAAGCATAAAATATATACAATATGACCCATGAATATAAAATTGAAAAACAGACAAAACTAAATATAGGTTTACATAAGAAAGAAGAGCAAAAAATAATTCCCATAAAAGTCAAGACAACAGTTATCTTTATGTGACTGGGAAGAGGCCAAGTCTCTGGAATTTTGGCAAGGTGCCAGTGTTTGACCTAGATGATGGTTACACAAGTGTTTCTTAAGTTAAGCTATACATTTGTTTTATATGCTTTCCTGTATACGTGTTACATTTAAGAAGGACTTCAAGGAGAAATTAATTCCTTCCCAATAAACTACACTACTATAATAAAATTATGTTTAAGGTCCAAACTTATTTCTTGAAATATTTTCACAATTTCAGAGATGTTTAACTGAAGTTCAGACAATTTTTTTCCAGTTACCTAATTTCTATAGAAAGGTCTTTCAAACAAAAAAGTAAAACAATAAAATAAAGGAAAATGTAAATAATACACATAAAGGACTGTCTGATGAAAACCATTGTCTATTCATCGCACAAATCATCATAATAAAGAAAACTAAAAGGAATACAAAGTTTAGTTTCATTCTTGGTCAACCACTAAAAATGAGAGTTCATATGGACTTTGGGTGATAATGATGTGTTGATCAAGGCTCAACTGTAATAAATATATCACTCTGGTGGGAGATGATAATGGAGAAAGTTCTGCATGTGTGGGGCGGGAGTAGAGATCTATGGGAAATCTCTGTACCTTCCACTCAGTTTTGCTGTGCACCTAAAACTGCCCTTAAAAATAATTTTTTTAATGAATTCAAGAGTTGTTACATCTCAAAGCACAGTTCGATCATGTGTCTCCTAATCAAAAATATTCACTTGTTACCAACACAGTAACTCAAAATGGGAAGGAAAGTTAAAAATCACCTAGCAAACATTCATGCAATGCTTGGAATCTGAAAGGGGATGCACTACCTCATTAAAAACATTTACACCATCACTGAACACCAATGACTTTTATAAAATCAATAGGAACAATAAAATGGAGGTACAGGAATGAGAGAAATCAAGAATACCAGCTTTGGATGTGCTGAGTTTAAGCGGCATCCAAATGGAAATACTGAGTAACAATGGTCATTACAGTCAGCAAAGAGGTAAAAGCTGAAGTCAGAAAAATGAATACTCAGCATGTAGTTGAAAAATGGAATAGGAGATGAGATCACTCATAGAAATTCACACATTTAATGAATGGCTAGAGAAGGATTCAACAAAGGTGGCAGAAAAGAAAGCCCAAAAACCAGGAAGAAATACAGAAGCATGATCTAAAGAGAGTGAAATAAATGAGCATTACAAAGGAAGGAGAAATCAGCTGGATCAAATGCTGCTGGGGTAGGCAATCTTGACAATGGCTCTGAATTGTCCTGAATTGTCTCTGCCTCTTAGTATTCACACTTTTGTGGAACCCCTCCTTGCATGTGTTGGACCTTAGAGATTCCATTCCAAAGAACAGAACAGAGCAAGTAAGACAGGCACTATCAAGAAGAGGTTACAAAAAACTGGCTAATACCTCCGGCTCCTCCTCCACAGAGTTCTCAATCTAGAAGCAAGGTGCCATGTTGCAGAAACCCAAATGGCAAGATTGATTTCTTCAATAAACAACCAACAAGGACCTCAGGCCTGCCAACAGCCACATGCTTGAGCTTGGAAACAGACCCTCCCGCAGTGGAGCTTTGGGATGACTGCAATCCTAGTCAACATTTGATTGCAGCCTTATGAGTGACCCTGAATCAGACATACCACACCCAAATGCCTGACCCACAGAAACTGTGAAACAAAAATGTTTGTTGTTTTAAATTAAGTTGGAAGGGTAATTTGTTGCATAGCAATAGAAAACTAGTACAGCTAAAAGGTTAAGTAAGAGGACAGAAAAATAGCTATTGGCTTTAGACACATTAGTAACCCAGCAAAAAAGTTTTAATGAAATTGTGAAGACAGAAACAATAGGTTAAGAAGAGAATCACAGGCAAAGAAATGGAGACAATATAACAAATATAGGTAAGTCTTCCAAAAAGTGTGGCTATAAAGCAGAGAGCAACTTAGAGATAAGTCTGAAGATGGGAGAAGAGTTTTCTGTTAAGATGAGACAGACACTTGAAATCTTAAATGATGGGGTGCCTGGTTGGCTCAGTCTGAAGAACATGCGACTCTTGATCTCTAGGTCATGACTTCAAGCCCCATGTTGGGTGTAGAGATTACATACACACATGTGCTTTAAAAATAAATAAAGTTTAAGTGATGAGGAATGCCTGGCTGGCTCAATCAGTAATAGAGCCTACCTAAAATAAATAAATAAATAAGTAAATAAACAAACAAACAAACACGTTAAATACGTAAATAAGTTAACTGACATGAAGCCAGGAGGGTGGAAAAATACTCTAAGGGTGCCTAGGTGGCTCAGTCGGTTAAAGCCTCTGCCTTCGGCTCAGATCATGATCCCACCGTCCTGAGATCAAGTCCCCTGCTCGGCGGGAAGCCTGCTTCTCCCACTCCTACTCTCCCTGCTTGTATTCCCTCTCTCTCTCTGTCAAATAAATACAAGCTTAAAAAAAGAAGAAAAAAAAAAGACAGGTATCATTTTCCAGTCTCCTGAGAACTCCCTGGGGCTCCACAATATCCTAAAGGAATTCCACAAATCAGGCATCATTACCACCATCACCACACCCTGTCATCACCATCACGGTACTGATTTTTATTGAATACTTAGTATATTCCAAACACTTTATTAAAAGCTTTATGAGTATTGGGGTGTCTGGGTGGCTCAGTGGGTTAGAGCCTCTGTCTTCAGCTCAGGTTATGATCCCAGGGTCCTGAGATCGAGCCCTGCATCGGGCTCTCTGCTCAGTGGGGAGCCTGCTTCCCCCTCTCTCTCTGCTTGCCTCTCCGCCTACTTGTGATCTCTGTCAAATAAATAAATGAAATCTTTTTTTAAAAAAAAGCTTTATGGGGACGCCTGGGTGGCTCAGTTGGTTAAGCGGCTGCCTTCGGCTCAGGTCATGATCCCAGCGTCCTCGGATCGAGTCCCACAAAAAAAGCTTTATGAGTGTTATTTCATTTATTCTGTACAACAATCACATGAGGTAGGGCTATTTTTCCCATTTTATGGATGAGAAAATTAACTGAGTTTTAAACAGTAAAGTAATTCACCCAAAGTTATACAGCTACAAAGTGACAGCAATCCATAGAGTTTAAGCAAGTTAACAATGTAATGATTTTGCCTTTTTTTTTTAATGATTTTACATATTTATTTGACAAAGAGACAGTAAGAGAGGGAACACCAGCAGGGAGTAGGAGAGGGAGAAGCAGGCTGAGCAAGGAATGGGAACGGGGCTTGATCCCAGGACTCTGGGATCATGACCTGAGCCAAAGGCAGACGCTTAAGGTTTGAGCCACCCAGGTGCTCCACGATTTTGCCTTTTTAAGACAACACACTACTGGGGCGCCTGGGTGGCTCAGTCGTTGAGTGTCTGTCTGCCTTCGGCTTAGGTCCTGATGCCAGCATCATGGAATCGAGCCCCACATTGCGTTGGGCTTCCTGCCCATCTGGAAGCCTGCTTCTCTGTCTCCCACTCTTCCTACTTGTATTCCCTCTCTTGCTGTCTCTGTCAAATAAATAAATAAAATCTTAAAAAAAATAAAAAGACAATATACTATTTAACATAAAGAAGGGGTGATACCAACACCTCACACTAGCACTCAACACTCCAGCAGACCGAACTATTTTCAAATCACTCAATTCGCCCTATAGCTTTCTGGCCTTTGGGCTTTGCAAACCCTGTTCCCTCTACTTGCACTCTGTTCATTTAGCCAAATCCTACTTATCCTTAAGATCTCATCTCAGATTTTCCAACAATGCTGTTTAGGAATTCATCCTATGAGCTAATGTAGAACCCTACGGAAGCATAGGAGCCCACCAACCCCTATTAATTATTCCTCTTCTCTCACCAGAATAAAACTCCTTAAGAATAAGGGACACTGTGCATTATTCATCATGGATTCCATCTGGCCTAGCCCAGACTTAGAACACAAAAGGTACTCAATAAATAAGTAATAAATGAAGGCATAATGAAAAGAAGACACATAATCAAGTCATTTCACAAGCATGTATTCAACCAAATAAAATGCTATCTAAGTTGACTTTTACACAAACCTATGATCCAATTCAATCAGAGAATATTAAAAGTACACACTAAATGGCTTAACTGCCATTTAGTTGGTAAGCAAGTATTTCACATTTTTCCCACATAATTTTTTTAAAGATTTTATTTATTCATTTGACAGACAGAGATCACAAGTAGGCAGAGAGAGAGGAAGGGAAGCAGGCCCCCGGCCTAGCAGAGAGCCCAATGTGGGGTTCAGTCCCAGGACCCTGATATCATGACCTGAGCCAAAAGCAGAGGCTTAACCCACTGAGCCACCCAGGCGCCCCCCCCCCCACATAATATACAAAAGGATACTTAAACTAAAGGTCAGAAAAATAACAGCTTCTCTTGAGGGTGAAGAAAATGTTCTAAAATTGATTGTGGTGATAGTTACACCAAAAAAATGAATTATACACTTTAAATGAGCGAATTGTCTGGTGTATGAATTATCTATAAAATAAAAACAAACTGCCTTCAGGAGCTAGACTTAAATTATGAAAACAAATACTAAGCCTGCCAAAAAAAACAAACAAAAAAAAAACTGAAAGATAAAATATGCTATATTTATGCAATTTTAAAATAGCTAAGCCATATTATTGCACAAAATTTCACTGGTTAGGAAAAACAAGAACTTGGAAACAGTGACTGCCTTCAGAAACAATGTGATGGGACAGGAAACTTACTTTTCCCTAAGAACTCTTGCATACTTTCTGATTTGGTATGTACATTACCTATTTTTTAAATGAGTATAATAGTTATTAGTATATTTAAAAAATAGCAAAATTAGTAACAAAAATGTCATTATCTGTCTTTAGTATAAGTATACTTATGTAAGTATACTTATACTGCCTATTTTGTTCTGAAAAGAATACAAACTTTAATATATGTTTTTAAAAAATCAACCCAGGGAAGTAAAAAGCTGACAAAGTCTTATATCTATTTCATCTCACACTAAAAAGCTCTCACTCATACTTCTGTTATTAGACATTATAACCATGCAAAATTCTTCCTTACCCAACACTCTGACACATCCTCAAACAATGACACACTTGATCATTGCCTTCTCCTTAAAAACTTCCTCTCCGTCACTACTAGTACCTCACATTCTCCTGGTTTTTCCTAACCCAATGACCTTTTATTAATTTCCTTTGCCAGGTTTCTCCTCATCTCCCCAAAAGGTATCTGGAAGGTAAGTTCCATGAAGGCAGGGATTTTTATCAATTTTGTTCACTACTGTACCCCCAATGGCTAAAAAAGTACCCAGAACAATATTCAATAAATAACCATTGAATGAATCAGTGCCCCTAAGGCTCAGATACTGAAGAGTTATAGAAATAAATTATATTCTATATAACCTGTATGCTGCTTACTTCATTACATTATATTTGTCTGGAAATTGATAAAGAATGTACTGATTGTTTGTTAACCAAAATACTTCATTCCCTGGTCATCTTCCATTGATGTTTTGATATGGTATGTGTAAAACGCATATTTAACAGCTCTGCTACTACTTCTAAAAGCATAAACCTAGAACAGAAGGGCAGTTGTTGCTGTAAGAACCTTCACTTTTATCTTGCTTCCAGTACTAATGTTGAATTAACAAACTGACATACTTACCTGACTTTAGTAATGGTGGGGAGGGAAGAGCTCAGTAAATTCAACAAGGACATCACAGTAAAGACTAGCAAGTGACATTTCTTGAAAAGTAAAATATAGTTTTGTGGGTTTTTTTAGGCACAAGAAATTCTAAAGAGAAACAGGCCACTTCTACCTGATACTTTCCCCCAAATCCCATGATTTCATTCCCACAAAGAAACACATCCCACTGTAAGCCATGCAAATGTGATTTTAGCAACATACACACACAGTTTCATTCAGTATCTTAGTTCACATTTGTCCTCATTCATACCCAGCTAAAGTGTAATTTAAAAGCCAAAACTAGATATGCGAATTTTCATTTTTCCTTCTAAGTAACTAATCCAAATCAAAAGTATTCATTTACCAACTCCTAATTTGATTTGTTTGAATACATTTAATTGAATCTTTTAGAATTACATATTGGACACTCTTGCTTCATAGCTATTGTATCATCTGTTGCCTATAAGTCTGAACCAGAAGTATTTCTAAAAAATCATAGTCTGCTCATTAATTAAGCATGTTAAAAAAGGCAATGATCTGCAACTACTGACACATCTGTGTATTTCTCTCTTGGGTTACAGGAAAGCACTTTTCTGGCTATGTTCCCAAATAAATTGAGTAAGCCTTGGGAAAGTCACTGCTTAAATTCCATGTCATGACGGTTTCTCTTCCTCCACAAATAAATTATTGAGAGTCATGCCTACTTCCATCCATTACATAATACATGTCCATCACAGGACCTGTTTTCTGAGCAAGAAACAGCTTAAATGACACTAACTGATAGGTAAGGTCAGTTGAATACTGTAATCTAATAGGGACCAGGAATCAAGAAAAGATTCTGATTTAATGTATAAAGTTGTGAAACACTGATGTGAAGAACACTGAACACTGTTTACTCTTAGTAACATGTATCTACCTGTCAATGAAATACATGTCCCCAAAATGTTATTAAAGAGCATTTTAAAAGCACTTGACTCCAAGAACATTTCTCAGAAATTGAGGGACCTCCCCCAAAAAAAAGGATTATTCCACTTCATTTTTAAACTGTCTAATAACAACATCTGCAACTGAGAAATAAAAATAATTCCCAATAATTGTGTTGAACACAAAATGTCTAAATATCAAGGTCTGTTGAAAAACGAGCTGTAAAAGACAGCTGTGCTTTAAAACATTTAAGTATTTTTAATATAATTAGCTCCAACAGAACTGTTCAAATCATCTATCCAAAGCAGGCAACCACAACCACCTGCAACTATTACTCAGAAACGTGTCTTCCAAAGCAACCACATGATTTTCAGGCCTTCTCTTAAGGATAAAGCTTATAAGTGAGGTGATATGAAGAGATCTTTCAGGCACAGAAAAAGACTGGACGGTAACACCTTTAAAGAACTAGGTGTAATGGGACCTATTCCCTTTTGCTGCTGCCAGAATGAAGTTGTCTTAATCCAAGATCTCACTCTTCTTGAAGGGTGTAAAACTTTAAATCCAGCCACCCTCACAATGTACCCACCTGCGTCAAAAGCAGAGGGATTCTCTTCCCTCCCGACTCACCTCGCCAGGAGGAGAAAAAAGTAATAACCAAACCCTAAAGTAGAAATGTGAGACCTAGTGCAGGAGCTTCTCCAACTGTCTCAAAGGCAACATCCACAGCTCATCCTCCTTTTGAAATACAACCCTTCATCTCCTAGCTTACCATTTCACAGAAGGAAAAAAATCCTCACCTCTTTCCACATTTTACATCAGTCGCCTAAACACACAGGTCTACCCTGACCGCACCCCAACCTCCTCATGGCTCCCCAATTTCTCCATCTCGCCACTACCTCGCCCGCAACATCATGCCTCAAACCCTCCGCGGCTCTCCAAGCGCCCAGAACCCCTATCTCCCATCTCCCACCTCGGGCTCCCCACATCTATCGCCTCAGCTCCCGCCCAATCCTGGAGCTCGGTGGGGTGGAGCCCGCGGGGGGCTGGGGTGGAGTGGGGTGGGGTGGGGTGGGGTCCGCCCCTCCCCGGACTTTCCCATCCCCCCCGGTAGGCAGAGGAGGGGGAGGGGGTCCTGAAGCCTCACCTACAGCTCCGCCCCTCCCCGGGGGCGCGCTGCCCAGCCCTAGCCCGGGCCGTGAGGAAGAAGCAAGCTAAGAAAAGGCAAAAAAAAAAAAAAAAAAAAAAGCCTCAGCGCCAGCGACAGGCGGGAAGCTCTCCGTCCCGCCCGACTTCCGAGCTGCCGCCACGGCGGCCGTCTCACCCTCCTCAGGGCTGCCGCTGTTGCTGCTGCTGCCGCCCGGGCGCCGCCGCCACCGCCTCCGCCACTACCGCCGCTGCCGCCGCCGCCGCCGCCGCCACCACAGCCACAGTACGGCCCTAGCGCCCGCCGACGTCACTGCGCCCCGCCCCCTGCGCGAGACACCTAGCCCCGCCCCGGGCCGCGAGACACCGCGAGCTCCGCCTCCTCCCGGCCCGGCCACCTAGCCTTCCCGCACCCTCCTGGGAGTGCGACTTGGCAGCCCACAATCCTCCGGCGCCTTCCAGAGGAAGGCGGGTCAGGGGCTAGGAGTGGGGTGACTCAAGGTTCCGGCGGCGACTGCGCGCCCAAGCAGAGCAACGGGCGCGGGGCGTCCACACCCCCCACACGCGGCCCCTGCGGCCACGGAAAGGGAGAGCTGGAGCCCGCTCCGGGAAGAAGCGGTAGGTGGGAGCGAGGCTAGCCGGCGTTTGTCTCCTTCTGCTTGCCGTAGGAAGTGGACCGGCCAGGCCCGAAGAGCGGAATCGTCGCTTTCCCAAACCTTAGAGTCGCCCCACCCCCTCCTTGGCGGAGCCCGTTACACAAGCCCAGGATCGCCACCGCTGCAGGGGAGTAGGTCTAGCAGTGTCATACACTCCGGGCTGCGCTCCCGAAGCCGCGGTGGAAACCCTTTGTCCGAGGGAAATCGGATTTTCCCCCACCCTTAGTTTTTGCGAATGTGGCCGCGGGGCTGTGCACTCGACCCTAAGGAAAGAACTTGGGCGTCGCGGAAGACCCACGCCAGTGTACGTGGTTTTTGTGTGGGAGCCCCGCGGGAGAGGAGAGCGTGGGCGGAATTTAAGATGCACATTCAGGTTCTGCGCTGTTGTGCCAAACGCGGAGCTACGTTGTCCTAGTTGGTCTTCACAACTGCTAGGCGAGTCTACTAAGCAAATGGTACCTTATTTCAGGAAACCCAATTTTCTTGTACTGAATTGCAGTCAGTTTTTCTTTTGTTGGAGTCATGCAAAGAGGACAGCTACATCCATTAATTTACGAATGTAGGTAAACTATCCCTAATCAAGAAAGTAGGAGTGGTGTGATATATATTTGCCCCAGTCTTTTAGGTTGAATCAGATCATTTAAAATGCCCTTAAAAAGAGTTGTCTTATTTTACTCCTCCTTATTCTCCACCACAATTAACCAATTTACACTCCTTCATAATCCCACTAACATTTTCCCGTCTGTCCTCAGTAGTCACATTCATTCATTCACCAAATTCTACTGTGACATCCTGCCTAGACTCTGCTCCCTCCTAGATCACCACGCACTTGGATTATTGCAGTTCCCCATCCTGCTGTACCGTCGCCCCCTTCAGTACATTCAACATATGCCTACCAATTGTTGAACTGTGCTGCCAAAGAAGATTGTAGAGCTGCCAAAGAAGCATCCTAAAATACTTCATTTTTTTTAGACATCTGGCTTTTTACCCCCCCAAAAAGCCATCCTTCTTCAACTGTTTGTCAAGATCTTTCCATCTAACTGCTGATCTGCTCATCCTGTTACTCCCCAGGAGTGTGGGAGGTTTAAAAAAAAAAAGTGGGAGTCGTATCCTAGTTTCCATTCTGCCACACTCTACTTGAATGACCTTGGGAAAATCACTTTATTTCTGGGTTCTACTTTTCCTAACTGTAAAATGGAGTGTGAACTCGATGTCTGAGATCTGCTATGTCGCTAAAATGTATGGATTTGGAGTTACTATGTTAAGCACTAGATTATACATACACAGGGTACTATCAATATCACAGACTGAGAATTGGTTTTTTGTGTTTGGAGGGGTTATTTTTTGGTTTTCTGCCCTTCCACTGGTCGTTTTTTCTTATTTCCTACTCTACCCCAGACGTTTTTGTTTTGTTTTGTTTTTAAAGATTTTATTTATTTATTTGACAGACAGAGAAAGATCACAAGTAGGCAAAGCAGCAGGCAAAGAGGGGGAAGCAGGCACCCTGCTGAGCAGAGAGCCTGATGTGGGACTGGATCCCTGGACCCTAAGATCATGACTTGAGCTGAAGGCAGAGGCTTAACCCCCTGAGCCACCCAGGCACCCCTGTTTTGTCTCAACTTACGCTTTATATTTTTTTGTTAAGGCCAGCTGAGTGCACCCTTGGGTAGCACATATACTAAAATTGGAATGATAGACGATCAACGTAGATCCTGTGCAAAGATGACACAAATTAATGAAGCATTCCATAATTTTTAAACTAATGTAACATTGGTTGTCAACTATACTTCAATTACAAAAAAGAAAACTAGGGGGCACATGGGTGGCTCAGTCAGTTAAACATCTGCCTTCAGCTCAGGTCATGATCCCAGGGGCCTGGGATCAAGCCCCATATCGGGGTCTCTGCTCAGAGGGGACTCTGCTTCTCCTTCCCTCTGCTCTTGCGTGCTTGTGTTCTCTCTTTCTCTCTCTCTCTGTCTCATTCCCTCTCAAATAAATAAAATATTTTAAAATAATAATAAAAATACATTTTTTAAAAAATGGCTAACCAAGCACAGGCATGCATTACCTCTTCTTCCTGAGACCCATTAAAATGCTGATAAAGGAATTTTTTAAATGATACAAAACCCATTCATAATAGAAAATGGGAAGACCACCAAAACACATATATATATTTTTTAATTTACACACCAAATGAGTGCAGTCTGACTAAACAAAATGAAAGAAACCATAATGTGGAGTAGGTGCAGGGGGTTCTGAGGCCAACAGGGATGTGAAATAAAACCTTGATATAGAACAGAAGAACCCTTCCTATCTCAGATGCAGTATGTAGGCATTTATCCCAGGCTAAAAATCAAGCATTCTCATGATCTCTGGGGAGGACTTGGGCTGCTGTTTGAGTATATAATGACTAAGAATGAAACAGTCTTCATTCTGGCACAATAGCTGGTTTTCGAAGTTGTGCATGTTGGCAAGACCCTCCCAAGTTCACAAGATTCCTAATCAGCATTCCAATTACTTCATCTTAAACATGAACAGAACCAAGGATTAGATTAATAGCTACTTAAAAGAAGTCTCCAATTTAGGGGGAGGGGAGAAGGATAAACAGAAAATATGGCCATAGAGGAAATAGAGAAACTTCAGAGAACTTAAAAAATAATAATTAGTATGCTCATGGACTTTTATCACACTTATGAAACAAGAATAACATACACAGTATACTTAGGTGAAGTAACAGTCCAAGAATAAAAAGTAAGTCTTGAAACCCTAAATAAGAAATTGCCAAAAGTAGGGGTGCCTGGGTGGCTTAGTTGGTTAAGCACCTGCCTTTGGCTCAGGTCAAGATCCCAGGGTCCTAGAATAAAGGCTCCCTGCTCAGCAGGGTGTCTACTTCTCTCTCTGCCTCTCCCCCTCCCCAGCTTGTGAGCACATTCTCTCAAACAAATAAATAAACCCTTTTAAAAAAAGAAAAAAAGGAATTGCCAAAATTATAAATTCACTTGACGTGTTAAAAGAGAAAGTGAATAAAATTTTTTATTTTTTAAAAGATTTTTATTTATTTATTTGACAGATAGAGAGATCACAAGTAGGCAGAGAGGCAGGCGGGGTGGGGGGGGGAAGCAGGCTCCCTGCTGAGCAGAAAGCCCAATGCAGGACTCGATCCCAGGACCCTGAGATCATGACCTGAGCCGAAGGCAGCGGCCCAACCCACTGACCCACCCAGGTGCCCCTAAAATTTTTACAAATAGAAGAAATACCAGGCACCTAGCTACCTCAGTTAGGAGAGCACATGACTCTTGATCTAATAAATAAATAAACTTGAAAAAAAAGAACTCAAAGAAATGGAAATTGCAAGAGAAAATATAAGAGAAAGAATCAATCCAAGAGGACTAATATTACAAGAGAAAGAGAAAACAAAGTAAATAAAGAATGGAAAATTACTCAAAAATAATGGAAGAAAATTTCACAGAGCTTAAAGTGTCTACTCATGCAGAGCAAAAACAAAGAAAAAACAACTTTGTAAAAATGTTAGAACTGCAAAAACAGAGATCTTTAATTTCCAAAAGAAAAAAAAAATAAGTGACCCCAAAACAAGCTGACATTAGAACTCTTACCAGCAACTCTAAATATAAGAAGATAACCAGGAGTTTCAAGTTTCTCAGGGAAATATTTCTTGAACCTCAAAACCTAAGAAAAAAAATTCAATTTTTAAAAAATTCCACTCCTAGCTGAATTATCATTAAGTAAAGAACAGGATGAAGACATTTTCAGATCTGCAGGGATTCATAAAGATAAACTCCCACATACCCTTTTTTATTTTTTTTTATGATTTTATTTATTTCACAAAGAGAGAAACAGAGGGAGCACAAACAGGGGGAGCAGCAGAGGGAGAGAGAAAAGCAGACTCCCGGCTGGGCTGGGAGTCTTTGGTGGGGGTTCAATCCCAGGACCCTGAGATCATGATCTGAACCAAAGGAAGAAGCTTAACTGACTGAGCCACACAGGCACCCCTCAAAAACCCTTTTTTTTTTAATTCTTTTTTTAATTTTATTTTTCAGAGAGAGTGAGCACAGGCAGACAGAGTGGCAGGCAGAGGCAGAGGAAGCAGGCTCCCTGCTGAGCAAGGAGCCCGATGCGGGACTCGATCCCAGGACGCTGGGATCATGACCTGAGCCGAAGGCAGCTGCCCAACCAACTGAGCCACCCAGGCGTCCCTCAAAAACCCTTTTTTAATAGAGTTCCTTGAAGACATCCTCAAGCAAAATGAGATAGAAAATAGGGCATTTGACAATATCATATTCAAGGATTACTGGATCTAATTCAGGGAGGTCCCAAGAACTCCAGACTAGACTGGAATGGAAAGAGAGGAGCTCTCGAAGAGAAATCTGAAAAAGAAAGAATTCAACTGAATAAGTAATTACTGTGATAGAAAGCTTAGAAAACGCTGTTTTCTGGTGTTCAACTTTTAGACCCAACATATTAATAAATTATAAATAATCTTGCTATCATTAAAGCATAGTTTGTAAATTTATACCATTGGCAATATAAAGGAAAAAATACAGTAGATAGTTTAAGACATGGAACACGTAGAGGCAAAAAGGTAGGAATAAAGCTAAAAGCATCGAAGAGATTATGTTTATTATTGGCAGAACTTTTCTGGTTATTAAAATGTATTGTTCGAAGTAGGAAAAGTAACTAATGGAGGAGCAAGTAATTGTTAGTCTATACTGAGAGGGTAGGAAGACACAGATACAAGGTTTATAAGTAAGCTAAGTCGTCATCGATCTAGGTAGTCATGAAGAAATGGCAGCAGAAGACTTAATAGTGTTATAATGGCAGTATTTTGCCCCTATTTTTTCTGCATATTCTATGAAATCCTATTAAAATCTCAGCTACCTTTTTTTTCCCCAAAAATTGACAAGTTGTGTCCCTCACATGGAAATGTAAGGGACACAGGATAGCCAAAATAATCCTTTAAAAAAAAAAGGAAAACCCATTCTTCTTGATTTCAGAACTGACTGCAAAGCTACAGTGATCTAGATAGTGTAGTACTAGAAAAGTAATAAATATATCTACCACTGAAATGGACTTAAATGTTCAGAAATAACCCATACATTTATGGACAATTAATTTTCAACAAGAATGTCAAGGTAATTCAATGGGAAAAGAATAGTCTTTTTTTTTTAAGATTTTATTTATTCATTTGAGAGAGAGATAGCATAAGCAGGGACAGGGGCAGAGACAGAGAGAGAAGCAGACTCCCCACTGAGCTGGGAGCCCGCTTGGGGCTCGATTTCAGGACCTGGAGATCATGACCCGAGCCGAAGGCAGCCACTTAACTGACTGAGCCACCCAGGCCCCCCAAGAATAGTCTTTTTAACAAAGAATGCTGTAACAATTGTATATCCAAATGCAAAAGAATGAAACTGGACCCCTACCTCACATTTACAAAAATTAATTCAAAATGGACCGTAGACCTAAATATAAATAGTTAAAAATATAATACTCTTAGAGATAAAACACAGGTATAAATCTGTGTGATCTTGGATTATAGCTTTTTAGCTATGAAACCAAACATACAAGTGACAAAAGAAAAAAAAAGTAGGAAAACTGGACTTCAACAAAATGGAAAACTTTTGTATTAATTAGCCTTAAAAAGGAAGGAAATCCTGACACATGTTACAACATAAATGAATCTTGGAGACATGATGCCAAGTGAAATAACCCAGTCACAGAAGGACTGTATATTGTACGATTCCACTATATGAGATAACTAGAGTAGTCAGATTCATAGAGTCAGAAAGTAAAAGGGGGTTGAGGGAAGGAGGGAGAATACAGAATTAGTGTTTAGCACTTCCCAAACTTCAGTTTGGGAAGCTGAAGTTCTGGAGATGATCGTGGTCATGATCGTGTATCAATGTGCATGCCCTTAATGCCATACAACTATACATTTAAAAATGGTTAAAGGGGCACGAGGGTGGCTCAGTGGGTTAAAGCCTCTGCCTTCGGCTCAGGTTATGATCCCAGGGTCCTGTGATCGAGGAAAGTAGAATTTAAAAGTAATAAAGTTGAATATTTATTTTTTTTAATTTATTCATTTGTTAGAGAGAGAGAGAGCACAGGCAGACAGAGTGGCAGGCAGAGGCAGAGGGAGAAGCAGGCTCCCTGCCGAGCAAGGAGCCCGATGTGGGACTCGATTCCAGTACGCTGGGATCACGACCTGAGCCGAAGACAGCCGCTTAACCAACTGGGCCACCCAGGCGTCCCATAAAGTTGAATATTTATAAGCAAAGTGCTGAAGTACAGCCTGATTTCTTGTTACTGCTTATAGTAAAATGCAGGAGAAGAGAGACAAATTGAAGGAATTAAGCAAAAAGGAACCAGATTTAAACATTTGGAAAATTCTTAGCCTATTTGTGATATTATGATTTATATTTGGCCACTCAGATAACCAAATATATTTCTCAAATATATGTAGTCTTTGTCTACTACTTCTGGCTCACAGCTCCCAAAACCCTTGGAATTTCCTGTGCGATAAAAGCAATGGGAACATCTTTTGTCATGATATTTGGTGACATAAGTGAAACAGATGTCTTGTAACAAGCCCCTTTCCACAACTGGGCTTATGTTAGTAAAGTGACTTTTGGAAAGCACCTAAGGATGGGGGCTGGTTGCCGGGGGAACCAAACAGGAATAGAGGTTTGGAACTTTCAGTCCCGTCCCCACCCCGAACTCTTGGGAAGGGAGAGGGGCTGGAGTTTGAATCAATTACCAATGGCCAGTGATTTAACCAATCTTCCCTATGTAATCAAGCCTCCATCAAAAATCCAAAAGGATGGGATTGGAGAGCTCCTGGGTTAGTGAACACACAGAGGTGTGGGTTAAGTGATGCAAGGGCATGGTGGGAGCTCTGCATCCTTTCACCATACCTTGCCCAATGCCTCGCTCCCATCTGGCTGTTACTGAGTTCTATCCTTTTATAATAAACCAGTAAGAAAGAAAGAACCACTGAGAAGAATGTGTCTCTGAGTTCTGTGAACCACTCTAGGAAGTTCAACAATCCTAAGGAGGGGGTCATGGGAACCTCTGATTTATAGCCAACCGGTCAGAAGTACAGGTAATAATCTGAACTTGTATATGGCATCCTGAGTTGGAGGGGATCATTGGAACCTCTGATTTGTAGCCAGTTGGCCAGGGACACAGGTAATAACACAGACTTGCTTCTGGCATATGAAGGGGCAGGAAAGAGTGTGGGGTGACAGCACTCCTATGGGACTGAGCCCTTAACTGTGGGATCTGATACCATCTCTTCATAGATACTGTCAGAATTGAGTTGGATTATAAGATACGCAGCTGGTGTCTAGAGAACTCCTTGGTAATGTGGGAAACCCACCCCCCTTCCACATGTTGGGATTGAGGGCAGTACTCAATGAATAGCCATATTACAAAAGAAGAAAAGGTGTATTCTACAAAGCACATCAAAGGTGTGCCTGGAAAATCATTTGATAAAAAGATCAGGGATGCTATAGGGTCCAAGGGCAGGCTGCCCCAAGATGGGCCACTTTGGTGTGAACGTTATTTTGAACTAAAAACGGTTAAAACCCAGCAGATTCAGAAAAAAGCTTTTTACCTCCCCCTCAACTCTTTCTTTGTATCAGGAAGAGAGCTATTAATAGAGATTCCTCTTTACCTAAGAAACTATCTACATAATAAGGCAATTTTGGTTTTCTAAACATCTTTCACCTTCCTGCTAATGGTTTTTCTCCCCTTTGTATCCTCTTTAACTCATATAAGCATCATGTCGCCTGACTGTCTTCGGAATTTCCATGTCTGTGTGGATTCCCTGCATATATGCTATTAAATTTGATTTTCTCTTGTTAATCTGTCTCGTATCAATTTGATTCTTAGTCCAGCAAGAAGGACCTTGAAGGTAGAGAAAATTCTTCCTCCCAACAGTGTGACTCATGGAGTCAGTCATCCATCTCAGAAGTATCCAGGAATAGAGAGGGGATTATACCAGCAGAAACACTGCCAGCTTGCAGTAATGGGGACAGAGTCAACAAAATAAAGGAATCCTGTTGGACTTCCGGGACTCTACAGGATAAAAAATATAGAGCTCTCTGGCTGCCAGTCCCCATTGCCCTTCAAGAAAAGGGAGAAATAGCACCAAAAGCTTTTCAGAGATCAGCAGAGCTATCACTCCTACCATGAGCCCAGAGGATACAGGTCTGGGGGTGGGGGACAAAGCTGTATCCTCAGTTTTAGTGGTCAGGCTGCTACCAACCAGTCCTTCAGGAACAAAGCTACTGCCCAGGACCAAGAAGATGATGCTGCCACCTCCATAGCCCCAGAGGACAAAGTATTGAGCCAGAAAAGATTATACTAGAGCCTTCAAATCTAATGGAATTTGCTTTGCTAAGTCTTGGACTTCATTCAGATCCACACCCTCTTTCTTCTTTCTCTCTTTTAAAATGAGAACGTTGGGGTCCTGGGTGGCTCAGTCATTAGGCACCTGCCTTCAGCTCAGGTCATGATTCCTGGGTCCTGGGATCAAGCCCTGCCTCAGGCTCCCTGCTCAGCAGGAAGCCTGCTTTTCCCTCTCCCTCTTCCCCTACTTGTGTTCCCTGTCTTGCTGTATCTCTCTCTCTCTCTCTGTCAAATAAATAAAAAAAATCTTTAAAAAAAAGGGGGGGGTGTGGAATGTCTATCCATGCCTGTCTCACCATTGTATCTTAGAAGCAGAGTTTCTGTTTCACAGACTCACAGATGGAAGAAGAATTTACCTCAGGATCAATCATATTTCAAGTCTCAACCATGATTTAGATGATATTTAGATGAAGCTTTAGACATAGAGCTGATTCTGGAACAGGTTAAGAATTTGGGATTGGGGTAAATGTATTATGCATGTGAGAAGGATATAAACTTTGGATACCCAGAAGGCTGAGTGTTTGGGAGTGAACTGTATTCTACTAATATTTATATGTGAAAGTCTTAGCTCACAATGTGGCTGTATTTGGGGACAGGGCCTTTTAAAAGGCGATAAAGGGGGTGCCTGGGTGGCTCAGTGGGTTAAGCCTCTGCCTTTGGCCCAGGTCATGATCTCGGGGTCCTGGGATCGAGCCCCGCATCGGGCTCTCTGCTCCGCAGGAAGCCTGCTTCCCCCTCCTCTCTGCCTGCTGCTCTGCCTACTTGTGATCTCTCTCTCTCTCTGTCAAATAAATAAATAAGATCTTTAAAATAAAATAAAATAAAATAAAAGGCAATAAAGGTTAAATGAGGTCATATCCAGTCTGTGGTATTTTGTTATGGCAGCCTAGGAAACTAACTCAGATACTGTCAGGAAAGTGAAAAGACAGTGTATAGAATGGGAAAAAGTTTTGCAAACTGTATATCTAGTATTATATCTAGAATATATAAATAACTCTTAAAATTCAACAATAAAAAGATAACCCCATTAAAGAAATGGGTACAAAATGTGAATAGATATTTCTCCAAAGATATACAAATAGCCAAAAGGAAAATCTCCTAAAAATTGTGCACACCACCTCTGCTTATATCCAATAGCAAAAGCTCACTACATGGTCATTCTTTGCTCAAGGGCAAACTGGAAATACAGCTTTTATTGTGGATGGTCATGGACCCATTGAAATTAAATTCTATTACTAAAACAAAGAGAAAATGTCTAGCAGTCGACAATGAGATGCCACACATCTCTACCTAGAAAGCAGCACAGAGACACAAGCAGATAAAAATATGACAGGTTAAGGACACGAGGATGGAAAAGGCAGTTTCCTGATTTAAATCTACTTAGAGTCCCAGAAGGAGAATGGGAAGAATGGAGATGAGCTTATATTCATATAATGAGTGATATTTTTCCACATTGATAAAAAACATAAATCCACACATCAGAAGTCACTAAGACTAAGTAAAAAGAAATCCAACCTAGAAAATTCCAGTGAAACTGACAACATGAAATATAATACTTTTCTCTCTTTCTTTCTTTCTTTCCTTCTTTCTTTCTTTCTTTCTTTCTTTTTTTGAGCAACATACCTTAAAATCAGTTGCATTGTTTTCCTAAGGGCTGCTATAATGGTGCCACAAACTGGGTGGCTTAATATAACAGAAATTTATTGTCTCACAGTTCTGGAGTCTAGAAGTCCAAAAGCCAGGTGTCAGCAAGGTCATGCTTCCTCTGAACTGGTAGGGGAAAATCCTTCCTTGTCTCTTCCTTGTTTCTGATGATTTGCTAGCAATCTTTGTCATTCCTTGGCTCACAACTGCAAAATTTCAATCTCTGACTCCATTATCTTCTGTTATATCTTCATATAACTGTGTCTCTGTGTCTCTTTTCCTCTCCTAAAAGGACACCAATCATACTGCATTAATGGGCCACCCTTCTCCAAAATGACCTTATCTTAACTAATTGTATCTGCAGTTGCCCTGTTTCAAACTAAGGTCACATTCTTAAGTACTGGGGCTTAGGGCTTTAACGTATCTTTTTGGGTGATACAATTCAACCTATAACATCAGGTTTTAAAAAAATCAGCTTATTTACAAAGGCACCGTAATTAGATTGACAGCAGACTTATTAACACAAAAGGGAAGGTAGAAGACAGAATAATATCTTCAAGTACTTAGAGAAAATAACTGTCATCTTGGAATTATGTACCCAGTAATGCTATTTTATAAGACCAAGGACAAAATAAAGACATTTCACAGAAACAAAAGCACAAGGTTTATTACCAATTGATCTTCACCAAAGGAAAATATAAGTGACACTTCAGAAAAAAAAAATCCTAGAAAAAGTTCTGAAAGACAGGAATATGGTGATCAAAGAAATTAATGAACAAGAGGAGATATCTAAATACACATAGTTGGGGGCACCTGGGTGGTCAGTGGGTTAAGCGTCTGCCTTCAGCTCAGGCTCCCTGCTCTGTGGGAAGCCTGCTTCTCCCTCTCCCACTCCCCCTGCTTGTGTTCCCTCTCTCACTGTGTGTCTCTCTCTGTCAAATAAATGAATAAAATATTTTTTAAAAATAAATAAATACACATAGTTTATAACTTTACAAAACTGATTGAAGAAGAAATAGTAAGCCTGAATATTTCTATAAAAAAGAAATTTGGTAGTAAAAACTCTCTCATTTAAAAAAAAGAGTTCAGAAGTTTTTACAAATCAGTTCTACAAAATATGTAAGGAACAGATAATTTTAAACTTATTTCCAACTCTTCCAGATAATTCATAAAAAAATAGAGTTAGAAAATGCCCCAGTCCAACTCATTTACTGAAATTAATAAAATATGAATACCAAAACCAGACAAGGACAGTATAAAAACATTAAGTTATAGAACAATTCTCATGAAGAAAGATACAAAAAATAGTAAGTAGCAAACCAAGCACAATAATATATTTAAAAGATAGTGTGCTATAATTAGATTGGGTTTATGCTAGGTGTACAAATGTAATTTAATACTAGAAAATCATTATATTTTACCACATTAAGGTATTAAAGAAAAAACATGTATAAAAGATATACAAAAAAAATTTGATAATCCAATACTCATTTTATGATACAAATTCTAGCAAAACACCTCCTGTCCTAGTGATGCATGTCACCGCTAAGGGCAGAGGCACAAGAGGCTGTGGAGTGTGGGAACTGTGGATGCCCTCCACTCTGTGCCCCACCAGCCTCAGCTCTGTGCCCTGCCAGCCCGCTGGAATCACAGAGATTACCAAGTGGCTGCCCAAACTATTTTCCAAAGGATAAACAGTACAAGTCATTGAATACAGCAGCTCACCAAGAAAATCCCATTCTTTAAAAAAGATTTTGTTATTTTGGGGCACCTGGGTGGCTCAGTTGTTGGACGCCTGCCCTCAGCTCAGGTCATGATCCCAGGGTCCTGGGATGGAGCCCCACATCAGGCTCTCTGCTCAACGGGAAGCCTGCTTCTCCCTTTCCCACTCCCCCTTCTTGTGTTCCTTCTCTCGCTGTTTCTCTCTCTGTCAAATAAATAGGTAAAATCTTTAAAAATATATATTTTGTGTTATTTTTAAGGAATCTCTACACCCAAACTCAGAATCCTGAGATCAAAAGTCACATGCTCTACCAAACAAGCCAGGCAGACACCCCAAGAAAATCCTATTGGTCTGGGGGGACACAACTTCCAGCAGCCACAAGGGTGCTGCTATTCAGTTGCCCTCTGAAACGAGCTCTTTCTCAGAAGGTTTTATGTAGATTCTGTGCAGTGATGGGGAAACTGCAAAAGCAAACTCAAACACAGCACTTCTTAGTTAAAAAAAAATAGAGGCCAGCAGAATTACAGAAGAGAGAACTCGAACTAAAGCTTGTCAGCAGTAGAGCCCAGCCCCCATGGACACTGTCTCTGTTGCTGCTCTGAAATCAGACCTGTGTGTCTCCAGAGGAAAAGATAAGCCAGTTGTGGCCTCTAACTGGAAAACTGGAAATGTGGTGAAAGGTTCAGAGGACAGGAACGAGAAATCACTAAGGTAGCCTGTATTTGCAAATCAAGCCAGTTCTTCAGCGCCTGTTGTGAAGGGATGGTCGTGATGTGGGACGTGCATGGTCCTTCATAACCAAGGCCACAGTTCCCTGGCCACACCCTGGTGGTCACTGCATTGGCTGAGTCCATGCATGGCACAGCTGTGTCCTGGCTCTTAGGACAGCACCCTGCTTCTGTGGGATGTTGGGACTCATGTACAGAGAGCCTCTGTCTCTAGGAACCCAGTCACTTAACTGCACTAGGTGCCCCAAGAACAACATACACTTAGACTTCTGAAGATAAAACCGTCAGATTATGGGACAGTTCGGGGCTGCAGGTGCCTCTTGCATTTCCTGCAAAGCAGCAATATTCAGACTTCTGCAAGGTCAGCGAGGATAGACACAAATATGTCTCCTGCAGCAATGGCTTTGGAGGGGAAGGCTGTGAAGCCACATTGTGGAACATAAGGCAGACGTGGAACAGAAAATGAGAATATAAGGGCATTTCCAGACTCTTGCATCCTGTGTCTTTCTACCGAGAGCACTGGACTCGATGCCTATAATTGCTACCTTATTACGTGACATGATTGCAAAGTCACATTTTGGAACCAGTATATTGGAGCCTGCTTGTTCACCTTGTCCCTGGATAGATTAGGACCTTTGACTTCCCTGGCTGTTGGTGACAATGTCTCCTTATAGTATGCAAGTTTCAGCAGAGGAATTCACCTGCTCAGAGGGGACCACAGCTGAGGGCTCGTACTGCGGGAAGTGGCAGGTTTCTGAGGCCAAGAGTTATTTCACTAGACAATATCAAACCATGGCCAGTCAAAAACAAAAACAAAAGCAAAAAAACCTTTTAGCAAAGCAATTAGGGAGGAGAAATTTAATCTAATAGAGAGCTATTTTGGGGGTCAGATTGTAATCTCAGGGTCGTGAGTTCAAGCCCCATGTTGGGCTCCACTTAGAAAAAAAGCCAACTGGTCTTAAAAATGATTATAGTAAAGAAGAGGAATAATACAAAAATTAATAAAAATGCTTATAGCAAGCATTACCTTTCATGGAAAAACATTAAATCATTCTCTTTAAAATCAGGAATAAGGCAGATCCACTATTGTCTCTCCCATTCAACATCATATCATTGTCCTAACTAGCATATTAACACAAGATCAGACATCTATAAGGACCAAAGAGGAAGAGACAAAAATATTATTATCCACAAATGGTATGATGGTCACCTTTAAAGTTTTTTACATAAAAGAACTGTTAGACTAACCACTTGACTTAATAAAATGACTTAGTGTATCTAGACACAAAATAGATATACAAAAATCAAGCATATGCTATACCCTGGTTAGGAAATGTAATTTTTTCCCCTTTTTTTAAGGAAATGTAATTTTAAGAGGCCCCTGGGTGGCTCAGTCATTAAGCGTCTGCCTTAGGCTCAGGTCATGATCCCATGGTCCTGGGATCAAGCCTCAAGTTGGGCTCCCTGCTCAGCGGGAAGTCTGGTTTCCCTCTCCCACCCCCCTTCTTGTGTTACCTCTCTCGCCATCTCTCTCTCTGTCAAATAAAATCTTTAAGTAAAAATATTTTTAAAAAATGTAATTTTATTTCCTGACTTGTTCATTTTAGCCATTCTGACTGGTGTGAGGTGGTATCTCATTGAGGTTTTGATTTGTATTTCCCTGATGCCGAGTGATATGGAGCACGTTTTCATGTGTCTGTTGGCCATCTGGATGTCTTCTTTGCAGAAATGTCTGTTCATGTCCTCTGCCTATTTCTTGATTGGATTATTTGTTCTTTGGGTGTTGAGTTTGCTGAGCTCTTTATAGATTTTGGTTACTAGCCCTTTATCTGATATGTCGTTTGCAAATATTTTCTCCCATTCTGTCAGTTGTCTTTTGGTTTTGTTAACTGTTTCCTTTGTTGTGCAAAAGCTTTTGATCTACACTGTTGGTGGGAATGCAAGCTGGTGCAATCACTCTGGAAAACAGCATGAAGATTCCTCAAAAAGTTGAAAATAGAGTTACCCTATAATCAGCAATTGCACTACTGGGTATTTACCCTAAAGATACAAATGTAGTGATCTGAAGGGGCACATGCACCCGAATGTTTATAACAGCAATGTCCACAATAGCCAAACTATGGAAAGAACCTAGATGTCCATCAACAGATGAATGGATAAAGAAGATGTGGTATAGGGGCACCTTGGTGGCTCAGTGAGTTAAAGCCTCTGCCTTCGGCTCAGGTCATGATCCCAGGATCCTGGGATCGAGCCCCGCGTCGGGCTCTCTGCTCAGCGGGGAGCCTGTTTCCCTCTCTCTCTCTCTCTCTGCCTGCCTCTCTGCCTACTTGTGATCTCTGTCTGTCAAATAAATAAATAAAAATCTTTAAAAAAAAAGAAATTACTAAAAAAAAATGATGTGGTATATATATACAATGGAATACTATGCAGCCATCAAAAGAAATGAAATCTTTCCATTCAAGATGACATGGATGGAACTAGAGGGTATTATGCTTAGCGAAATAAGTCAGAGAAAGACAACTATCATATGATCTCCCTGATATGAGGAAGTGGAGATGCAACATGGGGGTTTAGGGGGTAGGAAAAGAATAAATGAAAGAAGATGGGATCAGGAGGGAGACAAACCATAAGAGACTCTTAATCTCACAAAAGAAACTGAGGGTTGCTGGGGGGAGGGGGGTTGGGAGAGGGTGGTGGGGTTATGAGCATTGGGGAGGGCATCTGCTATGGTGAGTGCTGCAAAATGTGTAAACCTGGCGATTCACAGACTTGTACCTCTGAGGATAAAAATATAAATGAAAAAAATGTAATTTTAAAAAGATAACCAGAGAAAAAGATATACAAATGACCCATAAAAATATGACAAAACATTTAACTTCACTTATGATTTAAAAAATGTACATTTAAAAAATGTAAATTAAAAGTACAATGAAATGGGGCGCCTGGGTGGCTCAGTGGGTTAAGCCTCTGCCTTCAGCTCAGGTCATGATCTCAGGGTCATGGGATCGAGCCCCACATTGGGCTCTCTGCTCAGCGGGGAGCCTGCTTCCTCCTCTCTCTCTCTACCTGCCTCTCTGCCTACTTGTGATCTCTGTCTGTCAAATAAATAAATAAAATCTTAAAAAAAAAAAGTACAATGAAATATCATCTCTCATTATCAGATTGCCAAAAATTCAAAAGTTTGACAACACGCTGTTGGTGAGGCGTGAGGAAAAATCACTCTCATACATTGTGAGAGACAATATATAATAGTGCAACCCCTCTGAAATATTATTAGGCATTATCTAACAAAAATATATATACATGTACCCTTTGACTCAGCTATGCATTTTTGAGGTATTTACCTTAAAAAGGTACCTCCACAAACATTAAACAATATATATATATGAAGTAATTCATTCAGGCATTTTTGTAGTAGTAAAATATTGCAAATATAGTTTGATAAACTCTGCTTCATACATATAATAAAGAAATGGAATTGTGAAAAAGACCAATGATTTCTACAGACTGATATAGAGTGATTTGTAGGCATGTTGTTAAGTGCAAAAGAGTCTATAATATGCTACTTTTTGTATAACAAAGTGGAAATATTTGCTTATTTTCTCAAAAAGCAAACAAACAAATAAACAAGCAAAAAGGGGCACCTGAGTGGCTCTGTCAGTTCAACATCCAACTCTGGATTTCAGCTTAGGTCGTGATCTCGGGGTTGTGAGATGGAACCCCACCTCGGGCTCTGTGCTGGTTGTGGAGCTGCTTAAGATTCTCTCTCTCTCTCTCTCTCTCTCTCTCTCTCACCTTCTGCCCCTCCCCATCTCAAAAAACAATGAAACAAAGAAGAGTAAATCAAATCCTAAATAGTAGTTACTGTATAAATCTGCTGAGGCTACCACAAAATACCACAGCCGGGCGGCATAAGCAACAGAATGTACATTCTCACAGTTCTGGAGGTTAAAAGTTCAAGATCAAGGTGTCAGGAAATTCGGTCTCTGTTGATACATCCACTCTGGTGGCATCTCTTCCTGGCTTGCAAATGGCTGCTTCCTCCTTGTGTCCTCACGTGGTCTTTTCTCTGCATGTGCAGAGAGAGAGAGAGATGGGAAAGAGATGAGAGATGGGGCTCTGATGTCTCGTGTTTTTCTTATAAGAACACTGGTCTTACCTGATAAGGGCCTCACACTTACGCTCTCATTTATCTTCTATTACCTCTTTAAAAGCCCTATCTCTAAAAGCAGTAACATTGGAGGTTAGGTCTTCAACACATGAATTTTGGGGGAACAAATTTGGTCCATGACAGTTACCTCTAGAGAGTGAATGGAATGGATAAGCATACTGAGATTTCTCTGAGCATACTGTTCTGTGAAGTTTACAATTTTATTTGTAAAGTTTAAGTTTTTTTTATTTTTATTTAAACATATAATGTAACCCCACCACCCTCTCCCAACACCCCTCTCCCCTACCCCCCTCAGTTTGTTTTATGACATTAAAAGTCTATTTTTGGTTTGTCTCTCTCCTGATCCCATCTTGTTTCATTTATTCTTTTCCTACCCCCTTAACCCCCACCCCCATTGCATCTCCACTTCCTCATATCAGGGAGATCTTATGATAGTTGTCTTTCTCCGATTGACTTATTTCGCTAAGCATAATACCCTCTAGTTCCATCCATGTTGTCGCAAAAGGCAGTAAAGTTTAAATTTTTAATCACATAATGCTTTACATATTTTTAAGAAATTAATTAAAAATAATGAATTATTTTTTAGTAAAAATAATTTAAAAATAATGGCTCAGTCTCTCTCTCTGACAAATAAATAAATAAAAGAGAGAGCACAAGAAGGGGGAGAGGGAGGCAGAGGGAGAAGAAGAAGCAAGCTTCTTGTGGAGCAGGGAGCCTGATGTGGGGCTTTGATTCCAGGACCCTAGGATCATGACCTGAGCCGAAGGCAGACGCTTAACCAACTGAGCCACTCAGGCGCCACTAAATAAATTAAAAAAAAAAAAAAGAAAGAAAGAAAGAAAAATAATGAAATAAATGAACTTGATCATATCAAATTGGTACATAACCACATTGATGAAAATTTCACTTGTTATTTTTGAACATAGTATTTAGAAGATAATCCTTAATAATACCTAGTCTAATAACTACAAAGAAATTTTGACAGTTACTTAGATTTGTTGTTGTTGGAATCAATGGAATAGTAATTCTGGAACTATTTTGTCTTTGTTGTAGGGTAGAGCACACAAGTAAATACACTGAGGTTATTATGAGAAATAGTGCTTTCGACTGTTGGATAACAGTAACAACAATCACAGAGTCATTATTTCCTTGTGCTGGTTTCCCAAGCCCCAGTTCCCACCGGATGATACAAGGGCTGGGTGAGACCTGCACATGATGTGTGTGGAGTTATAGGAGAGGAATCCTAAGCTTAGGGTGTCCCAATTTTTTATAACGGGCTGTAAGCAAACATGTCTGACTTTTGCCTTGCAGAGAGATTACCTTTATTACACTGGGTAACGGCAAATAAGCCCGTCTTGATGGAAGACGATAGCTTCCAAGGCTGTTCACTATCTAAATATCTTCGGAAAGATAATCCAAAGCAAGAGGACTGTGCTTCTGCTCACAAGTCACGAAGAAATGTGAGACCATGGAGAACTATCTCCCAGAAGCCAGTGTGTAGAACATTCTACAATGCAATTGTTCAAGAGAGATCCCTGGCTGGCTGACCCAGTGGAGCATACAACTCTTGATCTCGGGGTTGTACCTTTGAGCCCCACATTGGGGGAAGAGATTATTTAAAATCTTTAAACAACAACAACAACACAAACAGTTGTCCCGGAATCATTAAAATGTTAATGTCCTAGCAAATGCTGTCAGAGTCCTGCTCATATATATATATATTTTTAAGATTTTATCCATTTATCCGACAGAAAGAGACCACAAGTAGGCAGAGAGGCAGGCAGAGAAAGAGGAGGAAGCAGGCTCCCCGCCAAGCAGAGAGCCGGATGGGGGACTCAATCCCAGGACCCTGAGATCATGACCTGAGCCGAAGGCAGAGGCTTTAACCCGCTAAGCCACCCAGGCACCCCTGCTCATATTTTTTCCTTAACTTTGCTGCTTTAATGTGTTGCCCACTCCCAGTTTTTCATTTCTTTGCCTGAGGGCTTTTTTTCTTTTTTTCTTTTCTTTTCTTTTTTTAAAAGATTTTATTTATTTATTTATTTGAGAGAGAGAGATATCACAAGTAGGCAGAGAGGCAGGCAGAGAGAGAGGAGGAAGCAGGCTCCCCGCTGAGCAGAGAGCCCAATCCCTGAGCTGAAGTCAGAGGCTTAAACCACTGAGCCACCCAGGTGCCCCAATGAGGGCTTTTTTTTCTTAAACCTCTGCCTAAAGTGGACCAATGGGGAATTAGCTTTCCCAGGAGCTGCCCTCAACCAATGTCTCATACAAGTTAGCAAGTGAGTGTTCTAGTTCCCCTGCCCTTTGAGTGTGAAATCTGTGAGATACAAGTTTGACATGAATTCTCCAAGTTTCCCAGCAGTATGGACCAGTTTTCTTCAGTGATAACTGGCTTAATAACACACCCATTATTGTCTGCTTGCTTTCTCTGTCTCACTTCCCCATTACTCTGTTGGCACTTCTTAAGCTCATCTTCCAAGTAAGCTAACTTGTGTTTGAATCCTTGCCTCGGAGTCCACCTCTGGTAGAACCCAAAATTAAGACATGTCCAAGTGGAAATGTCAGATATGCAATTAAATATGAATGTCAAATTCAGAGGAGGGGTTCAGGCAATATGTGGGTCATCAGCAAAGAGATGGTTCTTTGTTCTGGTTGCCTATTGCAACAAGAGATATTAACCTAAAATTTAGTGTCTGAAATTTTTTTTTTTTTTTTTTTTTGTAGCTCACAATTTTGTGGATCAGAAATTTGAGGCTGTCTCAGCTGGGCAATTATTCTCTTTCACATGGCATCACTCTTTCACATGAGGTCACTCACTGCATGGTATTCAGCTGCTAGATGAACTTTAATCCACCACAGCTGGTAAAACTGAGCCAAGATGAGAACACCAAAGATGTGAGTAGAGGCACCTCCATCCTTCCAGCTACTCAGCCCAAAGGCTGGAGTCCTCCTTAATTCCTCTCTCTCATCCCTCCCATTCAATCCACTTTCAGAGTATGTCCAGGATCCAGCCACGTTCATCACCCCATTATTACCACCATGACCCAACCCACTGTGGTTTCTTGTCTGGATTATTTCTATAGTTCCCTAACTGGTCTCTTTGCTTCTTTCTCCCTCCCCATCATCCTTTTAAGAGCTAGATCATGTCATATCACCTTTGTGCTTAGAATATTCCAGTGGCTTCCAATCTTAATCACAGCAAAATGTGAAAAATTTTTAAAGATTTTATTTATTTATTTGACAGACAGAGATTACAAGTAGGTGGAGAGGCAGGCAAAGAGAGAGGAGGAAGCAGGTTCCCCACTGAGCAGAGAGCCCAATGCGGGGCTCAATCTCAGGACCCTGAGATCATGACCTGAGACGAAGGCAGAGGCTTTAACCCACTGAGCCACCCAGGCACCCCAAAATGTGAATTCTTATAATGGCCTATAATTCCTACAAGATTTGGTCCTCTCTGACTCTTTGAACGTAATCCGGTACTCTCCTTCTAGTTCATTCTGCTCCAGTTGTGCTGAATTCCTTACTGATTCTCAACAATGCCAAGCATGCTCTTGCCTCAAGACTTGCTCCTTCGGATGGGCGTATCTTCTGCCAGATAGCTTCAAGCCTTGTTTCCTCACTTCCTTCAGGTCTCAGATCTCTCAGATCTCACCATCCCTGAAGCCTCCCCAACTCCCTACACAGAACAGCCAGCTCTCTACCCTCAAGGGCAATAAAAAAACAACAAATAAAGAACAGTCATCTTTCTATGTACTCCCTATCCCCCTTATTGTTTCATTTATCTCCATCTGACATACTGTATATGTAGTATATGAATTATGCTTGTTTTTTTCATTTTTCAAGATTTTTATTTTATTTATTTATTCAAGAGAGGGAGAGAAAGAGAGAGAGAGCACAAGCAGCAGAAAGAGAAGGAGCAGGCTCCTCCCTGAGCAGTGAGCCTGATGCGGGGCTCAATCCCAGGATCCTGAGATCTGACCCAAGCCGAAGGCAGATGCCCAACTGAGCCACCCAGGTGCCCCTTGTTTGTTTATTTTCTATCTCCTTTTCTGAAATGTAAGTTCTGTAAGGGAAACTTTCTTTTATTCTTTTATTCCCTGTTTTACCCCTAGTGCTTGGAACATAGCTGGTGCTTAGAAAAAAATTGCTTAATGAATAAATGAATGAGCAAATAATCCTGGACATTTGGGTTGCTTCAAGCTTTGTGTGCACCAAGTTTTATGCATATTACTTCCATATTTTATGGCTAATTCCTTTGTTTATATTTCCAAAATAGGACTACTGAAAAAAACATTTTTTGGCTTTTAATAAAAGTTATCAAATTGCTGTCCAAAATAATTAATACAATTAGGTAGAGAGTACTAGTTATAAGATGCTCCTGCTAGGCATTACACTTTAAAATTTTCTACAGGGGTGCCTGGGTGGCTCAGTGGGTTGGGGCCTCTGCCTTCGGCTCAGGTCATGATCTCAGGGTTCTGGGATCGAGCCCCACATCGGGTTCTCTGCTTGGCAGGGAGCCTGCTTCCCTTCCTCTCTCTCTGCCTACTTGTGATCTCTGTCTGTCAAATAAATAAATAAAAATCTTTAAAAAAATAAAAATTTCTACAGATTTCATAGAAAAGACTAGGAGATTTGATTATTTTTTCATATTTTTTAAGTTTGTTTTTTTTAGTAATCCCTACACACAGCGTGAGGCTCAAACCCAGGACCTCGAGATCAAGAGTCACATGCTCTACTGATTGAACAAGACAGGCACCCTTCCATATTTATTTATAGCCATCAATAATATGTTTAAACAAATAAATATAATATAAATAAAAATAGTACTTTAAAAAAATTAAAATCTCATCCACAGGTTTTCTCAGGTTTATTCACCTTTGTGGCTCTGACTAATCTTTGGTTAACTATAATTAAAGGTGAATTTAATCACCTATCCTAAACACTGCTTCCTATTTTCCTCCATTAAGTGTCATACTGGTCCCCTAAGTGCAGGATTCTAAGTCTTACTCATTAGATTTGTATCTTACGTTATAGAATCTCACACTAGAGGGAGAGGCAGTTTATCTGCCTTCATGATTATACCTTTCAAAAAAAATACCATGCCCCTCCCCACAATGTCTTCAGCACCTTGTAATTTATGAATGTATACATATACATTATATGTCTCTGCTTGAGTAAATTCATACAATTAATTACATTTTCATAGAATGGGAGTAGTTATATACAGCCATATACTTATATACATATAGCTATATATAACTACATACATATACATATATATATACACAAATAACTAATCCAGAATCCTATCTAAAATAACTCAGTTGCTAGTTCACTTCTCTCAGATACCACCTTGTCTCATGAGCCACCTACTCCCAAATGTTATTCTAAATTACCATTTGCAATCACTTCCTCCTAATGCCCACTCCCACTGCCTTTCCAAATCAGTGTTTCACAGTTCCTACTTGGTTGCTGTTCTTTGCCATTTTTTTTAAGATTTTATTTTTTTTAAGTAATCTCTACACCCAACGTGGGACTCGAACTTATAACCCCAAATTCAACCCCACCACTCCAGTTGTTATTTTAACCTAACAGCTAATTATCTTTGTCAACCACCTTTCATAATAGGCCAACCTTTCAAACTACGAGAATTTCAAGAAGAATTTTGGTTTAAAGAATTGTTCTGGGGCACCTGGGTGGCTCAGTGGGTTGAGCCTCTGCCTTCAGCTCAGGTCATGATCCCAGGGTCCTGGGATGGAGCGCTGCATCGGGCTCTCTGCTCAGTGGGGAGCCTGCTTCCTCCTCTCTCTCTGCCTGCCTCTCTGCCTACTTGTGATCTCTGTCTGTCAAATAAATAAATAAATAAATAAAATAAAAAGAAATGTTCTTTCATTTTTGGTTATGAATATCTTGCTTTTTATTTTAATCTATAAATAACTTCCTAGTTATATTAGATTGTGCTACGTAAGAATCCAATGCCCACATATGAGAGAATAAACCAACACCAAAGGAATGTGACTCCGGAGACAAAGACTAGATTAAGATTCTATCACTGGAAGTGTAGTTGGGATATATGAAGAAGATATTTCTCAGTGTTCACTGAGAAGCCCAAGCTCACATTTTTCCACTTTGCCATCTTTAGCCCATGGTTGCTAGTCTCAAGATCCCTTCCAGGTCAAGACAGACACTAGTCCTTTCATTATCATATCCAATAAAAAAGTAGAAGAAAAAGTAGAAGTAGTAGTAAAAAAGTAGAAGAAAAGAAGAACACACTCTTCCATATTAAGGAGCTTTCCAGAAGTTCCACACAACACTCCCCCTTACCACTTATTGGCAGGGAATCAGTCACCTGTTCAGATCTAGATACAAGAAAAGATAAGACATAAAGTGTTTCATCTGAGCAGCTAAAATTTGGAATTCTGTTCATGAGAAAGGAGACAATAGATTTGGTAGACAACCAGCAATCTCTGTCAGAAGGACAATTAGCAAAAAGACTAATTTATATGTATCAAGAGACGTTGAACACAGCATAACCATAATATATAGCAACACTTACTAATAATAGGTGTTAATGCAGATCCTGAGACTTCATGAAATTGTTAAATTATGTACCAATATTCTGTAAAGAAAGCAAAGGTGTGTATGACACATTTTCTGTAGATGTCTATCCAAAATATCAAATATTTAAAAATTGGGGCATATAGGTAAAAACTAGTAACCTATGTAGCTCACATTGTGCTACAATGTACAAATATTTTTTTTCTTTTTTTCTGTTTTTGGGCTCTATGCCCAACATGGGGCTTGAACACATGACCCAAGATCAAGAGCTGCATGCTTTACCAACCGAGCCAGCCAGGCACCCCTAATGTGCTAATATCTTTAAAAAAGAGACTGATCAGAAACTTACACTCAGAATTTGCTCATATTCAACTTTTCAAAGCAGCTATTTTTAATCCTTTCAGGAAACATTTGTAGAAAAAAAAGTGGAAAAGGTGAGAAAATCTGGTTTTGCCCCAAAAGAGGTCAACTTAACATAGCAGCAATATGAAAATTAATTTAATACAGAAAATAAATTTAGTTTAACAACTTTGTTTAGACAGATTTAGACATTTCTCTCAAAGGCCAATAACTCAGTACATTTTGTAGAACAGATGGCATATTCCTTAGTGAATCCTTATACTTATTAAATGAAAAAAACCCTTGGCTTTTTAAAAAAAGATTATTTATTTGAGAGAGAGAGAGAGAAAGAGCGAGAGAGCATGCACATGAGTTGGGGGAGGGATGGAGGGAGAGAATCTTCAAGCAAACTCCCTCATGAGCACTGAGCCCAATGTGGGGTTCCATGACCAGTGAGATCACAACCTGAGCCAAAACCGAGAGTCAGACACTTGGCAGACTGAGCCACCCAGGTGCCTCTTTGGCTTTATAAACAATAGATGCAAACATTATTTCAGGAGCTCGGAAGTAGAAACCCAATTGACTTGGATTGTGCTAATATTGACTACATTGCTTTAATTCCAATAGTTGAATAACTCACTCAACGGTTAAGAGTAATATTTATGATTAAAACAAAGTCACTCTTAAAGTTTTACAAAGTTAAAGAAAAATTCTTTTTTTTAAAGATTTTATTTTATTTATTTGACAGAAAGAGAGAGAAAGAGAGAGCATGCACAAGCAGGCAGAGTGGCAGGCAGAGGGAGAGAGAGAAGCAGGCTCCCTGCCAAGCAAGGAGCTGGATGTGGGACTCAATCCCAGGACCCTGGGATCATGACCTGAGCCAAAGGCAGCCGCCCAACTGACTGAGCCACCCAGGTGTCCCTAAAGAAAAATTCTGGGTGGCTCAGTGGCTTAAGCCTCTGCCTTCGGATCAGATCATGATCTCAGGGTCCTGGGATCAAGCCCCGAATCGGGTTCCCAGCTCAGCAGGGAACCTGCTTCTCCCCCCACCCCCCACCACCTCCCTCTCTGCCTACTTACAATCTCTCTCTCTCTGTCAGATAAATAAATAAAATATTTAAAAAAAAATTATTGACTCTTCTCTTTTGCTCCCAGCCAGTATCCAATCCGTCAGCAAATCTTTGAGTTATACCTTCAGAAGGAATACTACTGTCCAACTCTTCCATTTCCAGCTCAGGTCATTATCACCTCTCATCCAGATTATTGAAATAGACTTCTAACTAGTTTCCTTGTATAACATCATTGCCCCCTTTAGTTTGAACATAGCAGCTAGTAAGATCCTTTTAAAACTTGTGTAGGTAATGTCGCTCTTCTCAAAATCCTTCAGTGGCTTTCCTTCTGGAGGAATAAATAGAACTACCATATGAAACAGCATTTCCCATTTCTGGTTTTTTTTTTTTTTTTT
>ML104403.1:216369-253439 GCA_003697995.1 Taxidea taxus jeffersonii | reverse complement strand
TCCCAGGACCCTGGGATCATGACCTGAGCCAAAGGCAGAGGCTTTAACCCACTGAGCCACCCAGGTGCCCCGACTGTCTTCTTTCTTTGTCTGTGTCTGTTTTCTTTTTTTGTAAGTATACAAATTATATTGGATTAAATTCCATTATTAATTGGTTATGACTTTATATTATCTTGATTACATCTGCAAAGACCCTATTTCTAATTAAGGTCACATTCACAGATAGTAGGGGTTAGGACTTCAACATATCTTTTCAGGGGACACAATTCACTCAACAAACATCAACAGGAACAATCTTAAAAACATGATGCTTTGCAAAAAAAAAAGAAGAAGAAGAAGAAGAAAAACAGAATGATATTCTATTCAATAACATTTACAGAACTTTAAAAATACATAAACCCCCAAAATTTATATATCAAAATTTGTGGGATACAGCTAAAGTATTTCTTAGAAGGAAATATGTAGTTTTAAATGCTTATATTAGAACAAAAGAAGTGTTAAAAAATCAAAGGTCTAGGGGTGCCTGGGTAGCTCAGCTGTTAAGCATATGCCTTCGGCTCAGGTCATGATCTCGGGGTCCTGGGATCGAGCCTCACATGAGGCTCCCTGCTCCGTGGGAAGCCTGCTTCTCCCTCTCCCACTCCTCCTGCTTGTGTTCCCTGTCTCACTCTCTCTCTCTCTCTGCCAAATAAATAAATAAAATCTTAAAAGAAAAATCAAATGTCTAGTATCCACAGTAGGAAGTAGAGAAAAGGAAAAGTAAGTTAAAACTAAGGTAAGCAGAAGAAAGAAAATGATGAAGATTTTGAAATCAATAAAATTTAAGAATAAAAAATAATTATAACAATAAAATAATGAGCTGTTTCTGGGAAAAGACCAATAAAATTGACAATCCTCCAGCTAGACTAATTGAAAAAAAAGAAAAGACACAAATTACTAAAATCAGGAATCAAAGGAGACAGCACTACAGATGCTACAGACACTAGAAGGATAATTAAGAAATACTATGAACAACTTTATGTCAATACATTCAATAACTTAGATAAAATGAAAAAAAAATCCTTGAAAGGCAAGCATACCAAAGCTCACTCAAAAATAAATAGATAAATCACATATTTCTACATTTCTAAAAGAAATTGAATTTGTAGTAAAAATCTTGCCAGGGGCACCTGGCTGGCTCAGTCAGTAGAGCATGGGACTCTTGATCTCAGGATTGTGAGTTCAAGCCCCATATTGGGTGTAGAGGTTACTTAAAAATAATATCTTAAAAAAAATAAAGCTCAGAAAGGTAACCTATCAAATGGGAGAAAATATTTTCCAAACATATATCTGGTAAGGGATTAATATCCTAAGTATTAAAAAAAATAAAAATAACAATAAAAAATATCCTAAGTATTTTTTAAAATCTCATATGACTCAATGGCAACAAAACAAACCAGACCAGAATAAAACAAAACCCAAATGTTAAAAAATGGACAGAAGAACTGAATACACGTTTTTCCAAAAAAGACATACGGATGGCCAACACACACATGAAAAGAATGCTTGACATCACCAATCAACAAGGAAATGCATGATGAGATATCACCTCACACCTGTCAGAATGGCTATAATGAAAAAGACAAGAAATAAGTGTTGGTGAGGTTGTGGAGAAAGGGGAACCCTTGTGCTCTGTTAGTGGGAATGAAAATTGGTACAGCCACTATGGAAAACAGTATGGAATCACCTTCAAAAAATTTAAAGTAGAACACCATATGATCCAGCATTTCCACTTATGATTATATATCCAAGAAGGTGAGTGACATCTGGCTGGCTCAGTCCGTAGAGCATGTGACACTTGATCTTGGGGTCATAAGTTTGAGCCCTACATTGGGCTCCCTGTTCAGCAGGGAGTCTGCTTCTCCCTCTGCCCATCTACCTGCTCCTTCTCTCTCTCTTGCTCACTCTCTCTCTCAAATAAATAAATAAAATTTTTGAAAAAACACAAACTATTAAAAATTAATAGCACTTCATCAAAATTAAAAATTATTTTTCTGGGGCACCTGGGTGGTTCATTGGTTAAGCGTCTGCTTTTAGCTCGGTTCATAATCTTGGGGTTCTGGGATTGAGCCCGCATTGGCTCCCAGGTGGGCATGGAGCCTATTTAAGATTCTCTCTTTCTCCCTCTGCCTTTTACTTTCTTATTGAGAAAGATTTGAAATATAACATTATGGGGTGCTGGTCTGGCTCAGTCAGTAGAGATCTCAGAGTTGTGAATTCAAGCCCCACACTGAGTGTAGAGCCTACTTAAACAAAATAAAAAGAAATATAACATTCTGTAAGTTTAAGGTACACAATATGTTGATTTGACACACTTATATATTGAGATATGATTACCATTGCAGTATTAGCTAACACCTCTGTCATGGCTCATTATTATCATTTCTTTTTTCTGGTGAGAACATTTATGATGGAGTCTCATTGCAACTTTAAAGTATACTAATGCAGGATTGTTAATTATAATTATAATGCTATGTATTAGATCCCCAATACTTATTCATCTTCTAACTACAAATCTGTACTCTTTGACCAGCATCTCGCTAATTCTATCCCCATCCCCAGAGTCTAACCACCATTCTACTCTCTATTTCTACAGATTCAGGTTTTTTAGATTCTACATATAAGTAATATCATGCAGTATTTGCTTTCTCTGTCTGACTTATCTCACTCAGTATAACGTCCTCAAAGTCCATTCACATCACCAAGGGCAGGATTTCCCTCTTTTTTTCATGACTGAATAATACTTGATTGTCTATCTGTCTATCTATCTATCTATCTATTTGTCCACCACATCTTCTTTATCCATTCATCCCTCAAGGGACACTTAAGTTGTTTACATATCTTGGCTATTGTGAATAATGTTGCAATAAACATGGAAGTTCAGATATCTTTTCAACATCTAGTTTTCATTTCCTTTGGATAGATATCCAGAACTGGCATTGCTAGATTATATGTTAATACTATTTTTATTTTTTTTGAGGAATCGCCACATTGTTTTCTATAGTGGCTGTGCCAATTTACATTCCCATCCACAGGCCACAAGAGTTCCTTTTCCTCCATATCCTTGCCAAAACTTGTGATTCCTTTTCTTTCTTGATAATAGCCATTCTAACAGGTATGAGGTGATGTCTCATTGTGGTTTTGATTTGCCTTTCCTGATAATTAGTGATGTTCATCTTTTCATGTATCTGCTGGCCATATGTATGTCTTCTTTGGAAAAAAGATCTGTTCAGCTCCTTTGCTCATTTTCTTTCTTCCTTTCTCTCTTTCTTTCTGTCTGTCTGTCTTTCTTTCTTTCAATGGCAGGGGGCAGGAGCATGAGCGGGGGGGGGGGGGGGGGGGGGGGGGGGGGACAGAAGGAGCGCTCCCTGCTGAGTGGGGAGCCAGACATGGGGCTCAATCCTAGGACCCTGGGATCATGACCAGGGCTGAAGTCAAACACTTAACTGACTGAGCCAGCCAGGTGCCCCTCCTCTGCTCATTTTCTAAGTGAATTTTTTTCCTACTGAGTTGTATATATTCTTTATAATTTTGGATATTAATCCTTTATCAGATATATAAAGGGCAAATATTTTCTCCCATTCTATAGGTTGCCTTTTCACTTTTTTTTTTTTTGCTGTTCAGAAGATTTTTAAGTTTGTTATAGTCCCATTTGTCCTATTTTTGCTTTTGTTACTTGTGATTTTGGAAGTTGATTCTTTTAAACGAAACATAACAACTAAGGCATTAAAGGGACAATTTATGAGGACTCTTTAAGATTCTGGACTGAGAGATAAAAATAGTTACATTAAGTCATCTATCCCAACCCCCCTATGCCCACCCCCCACAATAGCCATTTATGGGTCACCTGCTCTGTGCCTAGCACCACACAAGTTTCCTATCAGGAATTCACAGTTTTAAGGAGAATACATACAAGTAAACAGATAAATTATAGTAGCAACACAGTGAAAGCCTTATATAGATAAGAAATTTGTCAACAAGAAAGACTGAAATGATACCAGGCAGAGAGCCCAGATTCTTGTAGAAGATTTCTTTCAGAACTTAAACAATGGTGCCTGTTTTTTATTTCTGCCATTGATATGCAAATTATTTCCTCCCAGACTTTCATTAGCTTAAGAACAATTGCATACAAACCAACTTCTGATTTTACTTGGCAACAAAGGAAACTGATATTTCATGAACAGCTAAAATCTACAGGAATTCCCGGGTTACATTGAAGGCAATAATCTCAACCTAATTTACTTAATGTTTTACCAGAACAGCTATAGCAAAATAACTTGCAGTCCTCTGCCCACTGTTTGGTAGTATTATTAATGAGTTGTGAAAGGACCAAACTGTAGTCATTCAGAGGGGAAGGGAAGCAAGCCGCCCAAATAATCCAGCACTACATATCTACTAGTGCCAGAATAAATAAATAAGGAACACCTCCTAATACATACTTAATAGATTTGTTCAAATATAGGTTTAAATGTAAGAAATTGCTAATATTCAATCATTTTGGACCTGTAAAAATGTCTATTTCTTATGGTTCTAACTAATATGTCAAGCAAAAGAAGAAATTCATCAGAAATAGGGAAGAAAGATGGGCTAGATCAAATCTGCAGAAGTCCTTCAATTTTCCTTCTAGGATTCATTTATATATATTATACTATTGAGCACCTACTATGTCCCAGCCTACCACAGTTTGGTCAGTAACACATAGCATCAAAGAAGCCAGCATCATGGCTCAGCCGTGGAATGACACAGGGACAAGAAGCGCCAGTTCTCCCACAACTTTTCTGAATTGCTTTTGTTATATCATAAAATACCAGTGTTGGAAAGGGACTTTGGAAGACATTTAGTCTGAGACAGTAAATACAGAACAAGAGACAACTTCTCAGGATACAGATTTTTGGTAATAAGCAAGGTAATAAAGTTACTCTTGATCATTGACCCTCTAAAACAATAAAACCGGGGCGCCTGGGTGGCTCAGTTGGTTAAGCTACTGCCTTTGGCTCAGGTCATGATCCCAGCATCCAGGGACTGAGTCCCACATCGGGCTCCTTGCTCGGCAGGGAGCCTGCTTCTCCCTCGGCCTCTGCCTGCCTCTCTGTCTGCCTGTGCTCGCTCTCTCTCTCTAACTAATAAATAAATTAAAAAAAAAATCTTAAAACAATAAAACCAAAGGGCAATCCTTTTTGACTATAAAAAACCTTCTCTCAGAGGAGCAATAATTGAGTTAATGGATACAGAACCAGACTTATTCTCTGTAGAAGCTATAAAAATGCAGTAAAAATAATTGTTTTACATTTGTAGAGTGCCCTATAGCTTATAAAGCTCTTTTCAGTAGAATAATTATGTTTTACATTTGTAGGGAGACTTACAGTTTACAAATCTCTTTCACTCACAAGATTTTATTTGATGTTTCCCAAAACCATATGAAGTGCATAAGCAGGTATTATCTCCATTGTAAAAACATTTCATTTTAACATAATTATGTCAGTCTTAAAGAAAAGTTGCAGTATCATAAAGAATTTGCATATACCCTACTCGGATTTTCCAACTGTTAACATTTAGCCACATTTGTTCATTTGGTTTTTTCCTGGCCTGTTTGGAAGTTGTGGTCCTCTACCTCTAAATGTTTCAATGTGTATTATCTAGAAACAAGCAAACTCTTTTTACATTACCACCATGTAACTTTCAAAATCAGGAAATTCACATCAATATAATTCTTCTTTTAGCTAGTTTACAGACATTATTCAAATTTTGACAATAGTCCCCATACTGCTATTTATAGAAAAAGGAAATTTGAAATCACAGATTTCATTCAGTTTTCATTGTCTTCTTGGCCTTCAAGTCCTCAGTTTTTCTTATCTTTCATGACCCTGCATTTTTAGGCATATAGTCTATTTGTTTTGTACAATATTCCTCCATCTGACTTTTTCTGTTTCATTTCTATTTTTTAGGTGAGGAAATTAAGACTCAAAGTTAGACAATAAATGGAGACTTCAATATAATTGAATTCAATATACTTTCCCTATACCTCCAAAATAATAACTTAATTCACTTATATGTATATATAGCTCACTTTTGCATTTATTGTAATAATCTGTCAAGACAGATGGTCAAACACCAGCTGCTTGACTATTTGCCATTTAAACTGAACCTTTGAATGGGGGAGTGGGTTTCAAGGCAGAGAGGGCAAACCTTCACACTCCTACTCTAATGCCATTAGGACAGAACCACTGCATTTTCTCTGTTGGTTATATCTACAATTTCATTTTTTCAAAAAGGATACTTTTTCTAAGATTTTGAAAAATATTAAATGAGATGACCCTTAAGTTTTTTCAAGTAGTGCTGAATAGAAGAATGGAGGAAAAGGTAAGAGAAGCAGAAGTAGAGACCTATACAAGCAAGAGGAAGAAAAAGATAAAAAAAAAAAAACCCGAATTACTAAAATCCCTTTAGAAAAAGCAATTTCTAAAAATTCAACAAACTTTAAAGTAATATTCCTGAGATATTGCATTAAACACAGTGTCTAGCCTTCTACAGCCTAAGTTCTGATATCAGTTCAGACAGATACTAAAAATCCCAGTTCACATGCCACTTCCTCCATGAAGTCTTCCTGCTGACTCTAGAAGTAACATCTTCATTCTTCTCAAATTGCATTATCTGGACTTCTTATCATATACTGTTTTTAGACTCTGTTGTAGTTATTTCTTTTTTTTTTTTTTTGTCTTTATGATTTTATTTATTTATTTGACAAAGAGAGAGAGAGACAGCACAAGCAGGGGGAACGGCAGGCAGAGGGAGAAGCAGATTCCCTGCTGAACAGGGATCCCGATGAGGGACTCAGTCCCAGAACCCTGGGATCATGACTTGAGCTGAAGGCAGACATTTAACTGAGTGAGCCACCCAGGAACCCCTGTGTTGTAGTTATTTTTGTATATGTATTATTTGTCTGCTACATTGTAAGTTCCTTAAGAGTAGGTACTGTCTTTCATTCTCTTTGTATTCTCTATAGTTCCTTGCATGGTATTTTGCGCATAATAATTGTTCAATAAATACTTGTTGCATGAATGCAGTACAACCAGTCTCCTCATTATTTGGGAAAATAAAACGAAAATACTGTCATATGAAAGAGGCATTCAATTTGTTCTTTGTGGTCTCAAAGGATGAATCAAGAGGGCAGAAGTTTGATACAGAAGCACTTTCTTCCAATTAGAGTTGTCCAAAAATAGATTTGCTGACTTGTGAGGTGAGGTTTCTTATCTTGCAGAGTTTCTACCAGCAGAAATAGTATGATTATCGAAGGCACATAGAGTGTAATCTTACTCAGCTCTGAAAGTCTCTTGGTGGCCAGAGCATTAACGCTGAAGCCAGACCACCTGAGTTCAAAGTTGGGCTCAGCCACTTACTACATGGGTGGTTTTTGTCAAACTACTAAATCTCTGTGACCTAGTTTCTGTGTCTATAAAATGAGGAGAATTTCTTTGAGTCTAAGACACAATTGTTTTAACATTTCTGAAATCAGGGTGCTTATTAGAATTACTGTCACCCAGATGGCAGTTGTGGTTTAATTGTCAGTTCATATTGTTCATACTTGAAATGAGCTATATGCAATCTTAGTACACCACATGTATTTAAAAATAGCTTTCAAAAAATTACAGTGTAGGGACGCCTGGGTGGCTCAGTCAGTTAAGCATCAGACTCTTGATTTTGGTCCAAGTCCTGGTCTCAAGGTCATGAGGTCGAGCGCTGAGACTGGCTCTGTGCTGAGCATGGAGCCCGCTTGGTATTCTCTCTCTTCTCCCTCAGCCCCCCACCCCCAGTCCCACTTGTGCATGCTGTCTCTCTCTCTAAAAAGAAAAGAAAGAAAAGGAAAAAAAAAAGACAGTATAAACTGACATTGAAACTAAACATTTTTGTGTATGCAAAAAGGCAAGGAAACAGAACAATAAGGTGTTAATTTCAGATTAGTGAACAAGTATGTATCATTAATTGGAAGTTGCTTCTTTTCTTTCTTAATGGTAAATAAAATAAATGGTGAGTCTTAAAGTTGACAACAACTTAGATCTAGTGAATCTGGTATCTCATTGGTTATCTCATGAAGTCATTATAAAGATTGTAAGATTAAACATGTTAAATCACATAAACTGCTTAGAACAGGGCCTGGCACAAAGTTAGCACCATGTAAGTTCTCTTGTTATTATATTTTTATGTAATGAAAGAGTCAAGAGTTGCCCTCTCTAATCCAGCTTCTGAGGGAGTGGCATAAACAGTAGTCATGGGGACCACAAAAGGAAAACTAGGGGTTTCTCCAAGGTGAAAACATAGTCTTGGAAACTAGGAATTAATGCCATCAGAGTAGAGGAAAGCCTCTGATAATACAGTAAGTTCTTGGAGAGCCAGACTCTTTAAACTTTTCTCAGTAAGAAGGAATGCAAATGAAGACTCCAAACGAAGACACGGTTGTGTTGGTAGCACTGGCCTTCTTTCTCTCTCATGCCCAACAGGCTCTATGCTGACCCATGTTTCCATTGTGCCACTTCACAGTCTGCCAGGAGGTCCACCATTTTGAAGCTAAATCCCTTATTAAAGGCTCACTTCATCTTTTTTAAAGATTAATTAATTTATTTTAGAGAGAGATTGCAAGCAAGGAGGAAGGGCAGAGGGAGAGCCCTCTGTGCCTCCCTGTGCTGGGAGCCAGACCAGGGGCTTGGCCCCACCCCCCTGAGATCGTGACCTGAGCGGAAATCAAGAGTCGGGGTTTGACCCACTGAGCCATCTGGGCGCCCCTAGACTCACTTCATTTTCAACACTTACTGATACTACAGTGACAGAAGAGAGAGCCCTGCATTTCCAAACTTCCTTGCCTGCCACTGCCTCAAGTCCCGTGAAGCTAGTTTCTCCCCGCCATTAGTAGGGAAAAGATACTTTGCGTTGAGGCGGGGTAGTTCTGATCCCAGCTGCTCCAGGTCGGAAACTGATTGTTTGGATTTTGAGCCCAAGGTGGGCTTTGTGGAATGAAAATTATTGAAAGAATGCAGGATGGAGATTTCCACATGACAACTGATAGCGTGAGGGCTCAAAGCCTCTTCTTGTTAAGGAACAGGCAGGAGAAGGTACGGGAAATGAAGGGTTAATTCGCGTCCTGCTGCCGGTGAGCCTCCACCCGTGTGTTACATCCTTCCCAGGGTCCCAGCTGCTGCTTGTCCACAAATAGGCAGTCACCTCTTAAAGTTTCGCGGCTGTTTCTCCGGGGTTTAGGTTCACCTCTGCATCCCTTCCGTAGGGTTAGGGTCACGCAAGGCGGAAGGGCGGGGGGAGCAGGGGAAGGATTTGTGGGACTAGAGACATTCTTCCTCCTCTCTTACTGCAGGATACCCGTGGGCTCCAGAAATGAAGGATTCGTGAGCTCTGAAAATATATTAGATTGCTGTTTAGTCTGTTTCACATCCCTCGTTTCAGTTCTCCTTACGCCGCGGTGACAACCCAGGTAGGAAAGATAGATTCTTAGTATGCCTGGTTTACGTGTGTGCAGAGTCGCAGAAACAATCAGCGCGGCGGGGAGGAGAGCGGACCGCTGAGCGCACAGCGAAGTGCTCTGAGGTTTCACAGCGGCGTGCTCTGAGGTTAAGGAGTAACGTCCTTCTTACCAGGTAGGAGTCAACCCCTCCTGTCTCTACCTCAGAGAATTATGCTTGGCGGAGGGGCTTAAAAATAAATAGAATTATGCTCAGGATAAAGTAGAATTTTAAAAATCCCAGGGGCTCCTGGATGGCTCAGTCAGTTAAGCATCTGACTTTGGCTCAGGGCATCATCTCAAGGTCCTGGGATGGAGCCCCGCCCCGCCCGGTATCCAGCTCCCTGCTCAGAGGGGAGCCTGCTCCCCCCGCCCTCCCTCTGCCTGCCACTCCTCCTGCTTGGGCTCTCTCTCTCTGTCAAATAAATGAATAAAATAAAATAAATCTTAAAAAAAAATCCTGGAGCATGTTAGAAGGAGCTTGTTTGGTAAACACCAGGTGTATTAATTAGTTAATTAATTAATTAAAAGTAGGCTGTGTGGCCAATGTGGGGCTTAAACTCAGGACCCTGAGATCAAGGGTCGCATCCTCTATGGACTGAGCCAGCCAGGGCCCCAACAGCAGGGGTTTTAATATGAATAACTTGGTTGTGGTGAGGCGAGTTGAGGAAGTATCGGAATGCCAATCGGCCGCGCAATTGTGTAGCTGGGATGGGAGGCATGACCGAGAGAAACAAAGAATGCCTCGGCCGCCATTTACACAATACTTTATTTCTGTTTGCTGGGGCTGGGGGAAACAAATGTGTACGTTTATAAAAAAAGGTAAAATCACTTATATTCCCATTGCCCAGAAAAATCTGTTGTTTCTTTTGGTCTTTTTAAGAAAATGAATACATCTATAATATCCAAAATTAGTATCACTTTGCATTTACAGTATTTTAACACTTTTTATTTGGAAATAATTCCAAACTTACAAAAAGTTGCAAAAGTAAAAAGAACACAAAGAATACCTTCCACCCTTGACCCAGATACGGTTTCTTGTTAACATTTTATTCCATCTGCCTTGTCATTTGTTTTCTTTGTCATCTGTCTGTATCTATCATCTATATCGATAAGAAGTGTAAGGGTGAGTCACTTACATCATGGCTCTATCACCCCTGAATACTTCCATGTGTATTTCCTAAGACTAAGGATTTTTCTCCTCCATAACCACAGTTGTCAGCTCTATAAATTTATAAATTTACATTGATTTAAGAATTTCATCTAATCTACCGTTCATATTCCAATGTTATTGACTGAGCCAAAAATGTCCTTTCTAACATTTCCCTCATCCAGCACAGTCTAGGGTCAGGCATTACACATGATTGTCAAATAGCTTTAGCCTCCTTTTTTCTGGAATATTTTCATAGCCTTTATCTTTTCTGACATTTACGTTTCAAAGAATGCAGTGTCTCATGCCCCAGCCCCTAACAGATACACTTTTTCTTGTAATTGAATGCTCTTCATTTTGTTTGTCTAATGTTGCTTTGTGATTAGATCAAGGTCACACATTCTCTCTGGAAAACCGCGCAGGTGATGCTACCTCTTTCTCAGGATGTCACATTTGGAGATAATGGCTTGCTACCCTTCCTTAGTAATGTTAATTTTGATCACCTACTCAATGTTTGCCCAATTTCTCCACTATACTCTTACTGTTTTTTTCCCTCTGCAATTTATTAGTTTATGGGTAGACAATTTCGGATCATGCAAATAGTCTACTCCTCATGAAAATTTCTCCTTAAATTAGTACCCATTGATGATGCTTGCCTGTTGATGATACTTGATGGTTGCCAAATGATAATTTTCCAAGTCTTGCATTTCCTCGACATCTGCCAGTTAGCCTTTGTCATTCTGCTAAAACAAGAGGCTTCCCTTTTATTATTGTTTTTTAATTCAGAAGGACTCATTAATTATTCTCAGTGCAACTTTTCCACATGTCATAAAAGCAAAATTATCTATTATCATCATTTTTCCCCCCTGTACACATACCATCTGGGGCTTGTAATTCTCTCTATTCTGCACTGATAGGCCTCCGCGGCCTGCCACATAGCTGCCTTCCAGAGATTTTTACTTCTTACCATCTCAGAAATTTCACAGCCTTTTTTCTGTGTTGGATCCTATTTCCTAAATCCTGTACTTTCATCCTTCTTCATTTTATTTTTGTTTTTATTTATTTGTTATTTTTTATTTTTTTAAAAGATTTTATTTATTTATTTGACAGAGATCACAAGCAGGCAGAGAAGCAGGCAGAGAGAGAGGAGGAAGCAGGCTCCCCGCTGAGCAGAGAGCCTGATGTGGGGCTCCATCCCAGGACCCCAGGATCATGACCCGAGCCCAAGGCAGAGGCTTTAACCCACTGAGCCACCCAGGTGCCCCTTATTTTTGTTTTTAAAGTAGGTTCCATCTCAATGTGGAGCTTGAACTCATGACCCAGGGATCAAAACCTGAGCTGAGACCAAGAGTCAGAAGCTCAACTGCCTGAGCCTCAGGCGTCCCCTCTTCCTAAGTTTTGTTTTACATTTTGATACATTCTTACCTTTTTAAAAATTTTATTTATTTGACAAAGAAAGATCTAGAGGGGCGCCTGGGTGTCTCAGTGGGTTAGAGCCGCTGCCTTCGGCTCGGGTCATGATCCCAGAGTCCTGGGATCGAGCCCCGCATCGGGCTCTCTGCTCTGCGGACAGCCTGCTTCCTCCTCTCTCTCTCTGCCTCTCTGCCTACTTGTGATCTCTGTCTATCAAATAAATAAATAAAATCTTAAAAAAAAAAAAAAAAGGAAAGATCTAGAGAAGGAACACAAGCAGGGGGAGTGGGAGAGGGAGAAGCCGGCTTCCCACTGCAGGGAGCCTCATGTGGGGCTCTGGACCCTGGAATCATGACCTGAGCAAAGGCAGAGGCTTAACCACACTGAGCCAACCAGGCACCCCCCTACATTCTTACCTTTTAAGAAAAGATGGGCAACCAGTGAATTTTTTTTTCTGAGGACACGTCTGTCCAAAAATATCTTTACTTTTACTCTCACTTTATTGATAGTTTGGGTATTGGTATAGGCTGGAAATTATTTCCCTCAGAAATTGGTATAGGCTGGAAATTATTTCCCTCAGAATTTTGAAGGTGTCACTCTAGTGTCTTTTAGCTTCTATTGCTGTGCAAGTGAAGCCCAAGTCCATTCTGATGCCTGATCCTTTTGATGTAACTGGATACTTTGTATGTAATGATACTTTTTTGGTAATCATTTTGGATATTTTCATTTAAGAGATTTCCTCCATCTATAATGATCCAAAATTTCTCAGCATAGCTTCTTTTTAATTAATCATACAGAGCTCTACTGTGGGTTCCTTCAATATGAAGATCTATAGACACATAGACATCTTTTCAGCTGAAAACATCTTTTGTGTTTTTTCTTTGTTAATTTCTTCCTGGTGTTTTGTTATTCTCTTTTTGCAGAATAGGTATTTGTCAGATACTGGATTTCCTTGACTGATACTTTAATTTTCTTATTATTTCCCTTTTTTTTACTCATTGTTTGGATCAACTGTCTGGGAGGTTTCCTTGACTTTATCTTCCAAACCTATCAGCAAGATGTTTACATTAGCTATTATATTTTTAATTTGTAAAAGCTTTTTAAAATATATTTTTCTTTTTCTTAGAACACACTATTCTATTCATGAATAGAATATAATATCTTATTATCTGAGAATATTATTTATGTTTTCTTGAAAAAAATGTTTTTCCATTTGCCTTGTATCTTGGTTTTACTTTTTCATTTTTTAAAAATTTTATGTCAAAGATATTCCTTGGTTCCTTTATTGCTCTCACACTTAAGAATGAGTTACTGATCAGTTCATTGGAGACCTTGGTTGTATGGAAGCTCTTCGACTTACTTCATTGTAGGCAAGTTTTTTAAGACTTATTTTATTCTAATTAAAAAATGTTTAGTGGCGCCTGGAAGGCTCAGTCATTCCCCTTACTGTCCTTTCTCTCTCTTTCTCTGTCAAATAAATAAATAAAACCTTTAAAAAAATAAAAACTGTTTAATTGTGGTAAAATACACATAAAATTTACCAGCTTAAACATTTTTAATGTACAGCTCATCAGTAGTATTAAGTACATCACAAATGCAACCAATCTCCAGAACTCTTTTCCTCTTGCAAAACTGAAATTCAGTGTCCATTAAATAACAACTCTCCATTTCCTGTTTCCCCTCACCCCTGGTAACACTCTTAATACTTTTCATTTTTTTTTTTTTAAGATTTTATTTTATTTATTTGATAGAAATCACAAGTAGGCAGAGAGGCAGAGAGAGAGAGGAGGAAGCAGGCTGTCTGCAGAGCAGAGAGCCCGATGCGGGGCTCGATCCCACGACCCTGGGATCATGACCCGAGCCGAAGGCAGCGGCTTTAACCCACTGAGCCACCCAGGTGCCCCAATACTTTTCATTTTTATGAATTTGACTACTTTAGGTATCTCCCATAAGCAGAATTGTTCAGTGTTTGTCTTTTTGTGACAGGCTTAATTCACTTAGCGTAATGTCCTTCAATTTCGTCATGTTGTACCAGGTGTGTCAGAAGTTACTTTCTTTTTAAGGCTGAATCATATTCTACTGTATGTATTTACCACATTTTGCTTATCCCCTTATCTGTTAAAGGACACTGGGGTGCTTTCTCCTTTTGGCTATCGTGCATTATGTTGCTATGTACACGGGTATATAAATATCTCTTTAAGGGGCACCTGGGTGGCTCAGTCATTAAGCGTCTATCTTAGGCTCAGGTCATGATCCCAGGATCCTGAGATCAAGCCCCATGTCAGGCTCCCTGCTCGGCGAGAAGCCTGCTTCTCCTTCTCACTCTCCCCTGCTTGTGTTCCTGCTCTTGCGCTCTCTCTCTCTCTCTCTCTCTCAAATAAATAAATGAAATCTTAAAGATATATATATATATATATCTTTAAGACTATGCTTTCAATTCTTTTAAGTATATACCTGGAAGGAGAATTGCTGGGTCAAATAGTAATTCCAGTTTTAATTTTTTGAAGAACCATAACGTGGTTTTCCATGGTGTTTGCCCCATTTTACATTCCTACCAATAGGGCACAAAGGTTCCAATTCTTCTACTGTTATGCCCAGATCGCAAGACTACCACCAAGAAGACCACGGAGAGCCAGACATTCTGAAATGCAAAAGCAAGGCTTTATTCAGGTGGGCTGCAGCTTGGGCCTCGTCCTACACACCGACACAGCGGAGTCTAGGAGGAAGCCCCGAGCTGAAATTTCACAGGGCTTATAAAGGCAAAATCCACAAAGTATTTGAGTGCAAAATCACACGTATAGGTGACCTTTAAAATGGTTGGTGCTGGGGTTGCTTAAGCTGTGCTGTTCAGTGGGGATTGGCTACTTTGTCTAGGGGATATTTTTTGAAAGTTGTTTGTACCAGGGCAGGAAAGTTGCAGGGAGTAGCAAGACCAGTTGGGTCTTGATTAACTTATCTATGAAGTGGGGGTAGTTTGTGGTTTAGTAACCAATTCTGTTCCTGGAATTCCTGTCTCCTTGTCAGGAATTTATGCAAGCTCTGGGTCACTCATAGTTAAATATAAACAACAAAATGGCTACTGCCTCAAAATGGAGTTACTTTAGCCCTTCACTACATCCTCGTCAAGACTTTAAAATTACTATTTAGCCATGCTAATGGGTGTAGGCAAGCTGTTTTATGTGTATAATTTTGGACCTGCTTTTTCCACAGGAAAAATCTTGGACATTTTTGCATGTCAATGGACATTTAAATATGATTTTTAATGGCTGTATTATTATTATGTTTTAAGGATTTTATTTACTTTTTTGAGAGAGAGAGAGAGAACATGAGTGGGATAGGGGCGAAGGGGCAGAGAAAGGGGCAGAGGAAGAAGGAGAAGCAGTCTCCTCACTAAGCAGGGAGCCCGATGCGGGGCTTCATCCCAGGACCCGGGGATCATGACCTGAGCTGAGGGCAAGATCTTAACCAGCTGAGCCACCCAGATGGCCCTCATGGCTGTATTATTGAACAGATCCCATAATGTGGTATTTTAATCTGTTCCCAGTACCTTTTAGGGTAGAAATCTTTGTGTACATCCCTAATACTTTCTTTAGCTGATAATGTCCTAGAGGTTGAATTCCTGGGTCAGACTATCATCTATCTATCTATCTATCTATCTATCTATCTATTTTAAAAGATTTTACCTATTTCTTTGAGAGAGAGAACAAGCCAAGGGAAGAGGCAGAGGGAAAAGGAGAAGAAGGCTCCTTGCTGAGCAGAGAGTTGGATGTGGGGCGTAATCCCAGGGATCTGGGATCATGACCCAAGTAGAAGACAGACTATCCACCAACTGAGCCACTCAGGCATCCCTGAAATGTATGTATTTTTAATATGTATTGTCAGATTTCTTTCCTAAAATGTTGCATCAGTTTATATTCCTACTAGCAGTGTAAGAGTATCATCTGCACTGAGAATTATCAGACAGTATTGATTAATTATTTTAAAGTAAGCTCTTCATCCAACGTTGGGCTTTAACTTATGACCCCCGAGATCAAGAGCCCCATGCTTCACCAACTGAGCCAGACAGGCATCCCTCAGACAACATTATTTTAATGTATGATCATAAATACAAGGTCAGCAAGAATATACATCAACTGACAACAATGGTTAACTCTGAGAATAGGACTGGTTCTGATGTATGAGTGGTCAAATAAAATGTTGTTTTAATTTTTATTGTTTGTATTTTTCAATAAGAATGTGATCATGTAATATTTGTATAAATATTTTAATTTCCTAAATTAATACAGAAATGAGTAAAACGATACACTGATTTTAATATGCATGATTTTTTACTTTTATTAAAATTAAAACTTTTTTCATATTTATTGTCTTTATCCTTTTGTGAAATACCTACTCATACCATTTGCCTGTTATTCTTGTTAGAACTTTTTATACACAAGCTCTCTATTCCATTCATGATACTCCCCCTTTTTCATCTTTGCTTCTAAAGTTTATTTTATTTTCAACTTCCAGAAGTTTAAAGAGTTTTATGTAGATAGTTATATTTTGTCCCTCTTTTACTTTATGATTTATGTCTCGTTTTTATACTTAGAAAGTCCTCCATTCTGAGGGATACTCATCTGTGTATCTTTTATTTTGTTTTATGTGTATCTTTGTTTACCATTTCACTCTTGAATTCAACTGTAATTTATTTTAGTGTATGTTTTGATAAATAATTTAACCCAAACAGTTAACTAATCGTCCCAACACCATCTTAAAAGTAAACCATTCCTTTCTTGGTTGATTTGAAATGCTACCTTTACCAAATAAATTGTTCATGCTTTGGATCTGATTTAGGCTTTTTACTCAGCTTCCGATGGTGTTACTGGGAAGACTGAGTAGTCATCCAGGAAATGACTTGTTCTGGAGTGTTGCTGCTCAGATAATGAACGGTCTGGTTAAAGGGGTGTACTGAAACAACCAATTTGGAAACGTAAGAGCATGATTTTGTTGGAGTTCTTAAGTACTTAAGAGGGGGTTGTGATGACTAAACATTTTCATCTTATTTTTGAACACCGCTAATAGGGTGTGCAGTCATCACCCAGTTGCAAGGCACAGTTCCAAGGGCTATTCTAAAGAACTCCCTTCCTACATGTCTGCACACTCTCATTTCCCTCCGGTCCCAGCTAATTTAAGAAGCCATCAGGTGATGAGTGTGTGTGTGTGTGTGTGTGTGTGTGTGTGTGTGTGTGGGCGGGCGGCAGCAGTGGGAGAGGAAGAGGGCTTAATGAGCAAGTATGTCCACACTACCTCGGTTTGCTGCACCTGCCTGGGTGGAATCTGTAAAGGACTGTGGTGACCATTCTATTTTTTAAAAAAGATTTTATTTATTTATTTGACAGAGATCACAAGTAGGCAGAGAGGCAGGCAGAGAGAGAAGGGGGGAAGCAGGCTCCCTGCTGGGCAGAGAGCCCGGTATGGGGCTCCATCCCAGGACCCTGAGATCATGACCTGAGCCGAAAGCAGAGGCTTTAACCCACTGAGCCACCCAGGCACACCTGTGATGACCATTCTAAAGAAGACTTAAAATCATGTTTTTCTTTTCCTGCAGTATCCCTCGCGTCCACGGACGGATCCGAGAAGTTCCTACCCACCCCATCGCTTCATTCTACCTGGGGATTGGGTTTGTGAGATGTCTCAGTAAGGCGACGAAACGCTCCTCGTAAACTCGCCGAGTCCGCCAGGGGGCAGCAGAGACCTGGGCGGCCGCAAAAGCAGAGGGAGTTTGGGGGAGATGGAGGCAGGGGAGTGACTCGGAGAAATTGGCCTTGGCACGTCGTAGTCAGCGTGGCGCTGCCAGGTTGCTTTACGGCTTTCGGCAGATTGCCTTGCGGCTCTTCTCCCTTGACTTAATTTTCAGCTCCTCCTCCTGCCCTTCCCGCCCGCCCTGGTCTCGCACTCGATTTGGACCTTCTTCCCAGAGTTCTCTTGCAGTCCTTTCCCAGTCTCCTCTGCGCGGCTCTATCTAAACTCTCTTCCCCTTGCATTTAGCCTAGACAGAGCTCCCTGCGTGCACCGCGCGCTGCCAGAGGCGCGTAAGTGGGGAGGGAGGGAGGGAGGGAGGACGGCCCAATTGGGGTGGTTCCGGCCCGTGGTTGTGGAGCGTGGGGCGGCGCAGATTCTGAGTAGATGGATTAGGAAGACGGTTGAGGTGGTCCTGAGGGCTCCAGCAGCGTCGTCCTGAGTCCGGGGCCTGTACTAGTTAGAACTAGTAGGAATTCTAACAGTAGGAGTAGGGTCAGGGCTTACTGAGAGTTTGGTTAGGAGGGACAGGGGTATAGGAGACTTGGACCAACACCCCGAGACCCCACGACAGGGTGCAGGCGGCGTATTGTTAATTGTGGCGGTCCATGCACGGGCGTGAGACCTCCCAAATGCTGCAAGTTGACAGGAATGAAGGGTGCTGAAGCTTGTGTCTGTAGCTAGGCGGAGTCGAGAGGAGTGGCCGCAGTTGGGAAGGCATTACTCATTTAAAGGAATCTGACATTCGTGTTTAGCCACATAGTTAGCTTTCTTTTTTTTTTTTTTTATTGAGATGCAATTCATATGCCATTAAATTCACCATTTAAACAGTTCCGTGGGTTTAGTATATTCACAAGGTTGTGCACCCAGCACCATTATCTAGTCCCATAACATTTTTATCACCCTGAAAAGAAACCCACAACTCGTTAGCAGGCACTTCTCATTTGCCCCCATCCCCACCCCGTTAATCTGCTTTTTGCCTCTGAATTTGCCAATTCTAGATATTTCGCTGAAGTGGAATCCTGCAGTTTTTGTGTGTTGGGCATATTTTCACCAAGCGTAACGTTTTCAAGGTTCATGCATGTTGTAGCATTGTCAATACTTCGCTCCTTTTTATGGCTGAATAATAGTAATAATCCCTTGTAGGGATATACCACATTTTGTTTCTACATTAGTTGATGAGCATTTGGGTTATTTCTACTTTCGGCTTCCTAGACCTCTTAAGGTCTATTCCTCCACAGAACTCACAGTCTGAGGCACGTTTTTAAACGTAATTCTCATAAGCCAGCATTTAACTCTGGGACTGGCTCAGGTATTTTAGTGGCCTCAGGTCTGGTATCTTTTAGGGAAAGTTGTCTTTTAAAGTCCTCTCTGAAACCGTCAATTGTAGTGGTAACTAGCAGAGAAATATTTGTGTTGCTGCATGATGTGTGCCATGACCTGTTACCTTGTGATACAGCCTGCATGTAGGTGGATGAGTGAATGAAAAATGAAGCTGATATAGCTGTGGGAGAGCAGTTTTATGTCAAAATCAAACAAAACCCTGTAGTTGATCCTCATAATTCATAGACTCTTTTTTTTTTTTTAAGATTTTATTTATTTATTTGGCAGACAGGGATCACAAGTAGGCAGAGAGGCAGACAGAGAGAGGGGGAAGCAGGCTCCCCGCTGAGCGGAGAGCCGGATTAGGGGCTTGATCCCAGGATCCTGAGATAATGACCTGAGCCGGAGGCATAGGCTTCACCCACTGAGCCACCCAGGTGCCCCTATTCATAGATTCTTTATTTGGGAATGTACCTACCCATAAATTTTTGTAACCCATAAATTAACACTCATCGTGTTTTGAGATATATTTAGTGTCACATTTTTCTCATTTTTGTACTTTTTGTTAGTGATTTCGCAGTTTGGAATGGCTTCCAATCATGTGGCTGAAGTGCTGTCTAGCATTACGAGTGCAAGAAGGCTGTGATGTCTCTTACAGGGAAAAGAAAGCTTCTTTTAGATAAGCATTGTTCAGGTATGAGTTACATGCTTCTGGCTGTGAGGTCAGTATTAATGAGTTAATATATATTGAGTGAGGTATCTTTCAGTAGAAACACACATAAAACAAGATTCTGTATTGACTAGTTTAAGAAAATGTAACCAGAGGCTCACAAGAACCTAACTCTGTGTTTATCCTCGGAGCAGATGGTTCCGTATTTGATAATCCAGTTTTCATGATGACTTCATAGAACTACCATGAATGAGAATTGACTGTATAACCAATGTAATTATTCAAGAACAGAAAGCCTAGTGTGGGTATTCTTCTATCTTTGTAACTTCTAACATTTTTCCACTCAAGGCATTCGTTTTTAATACCATACTGGCAGTTTTAAAGTGAAGAGAAGCTAAAATAAAAGTAAAATGCTCCTTATACTAGTGCTGGGTCAGGACTTTGTTAAGTGCTGGAGATTCAGTAATTAGTATATGGCCTTTCTGTTCTTGAATGGCTGAGTGTGGATTAGAGTATAGTATGTGCCTTTATTTATTTTTTTGGAATGTGTGTTTTGATGTATGTCTAAAATGCTAGAGAACATAGGATTGATTCTATTTAGAGTGTAACCTGCATAAGGCTTCAAAGAGGAGACGACATTTGAAGTTTCACAAAATGTTACAGCAGCATGTACATACATGAAAATAAAAGAAAAAAAACTTGATCTCTAATCCTGCTGTTCTTTATCCTTGCAATCAGATCCTCGCCCGTCACTGAGTTGCCAGTTCTGTCCTCTGTAATACATATCCAGAGTCCATTCTTTCTTCACATGGCCATGATCTTCCTTTATCAGTTTCTCTCTGGACTGTTGGAACAGACTCCTAACTTATCCTTCCCTCATTTACTGTTGACAAAGAGCCTTCTGATGCCTGAATATAATCTCATCATTTTCAGCTTAAAATTTCCATTGCTCTCCCAAGGTTTATAAACTAATGTTTCAAACTTTTTAAGGTGATTAATATTACCTTTCATGCCCTGCCTATCCTGTCTTTTTTTTTTTTTTTTTAAGATTTTATTTATTTCACAGAGAGCACAGGCAGGGGGAGTGAGAGAAGCAGGCAATCCACTGAGCAGAGAGCCTGATGCTGGGGTCTATCCCAGGACCCCGGGATTATGACCTGAGCCAAAGGCAGATGCTTAGGCAACTGAGCCACCCAGGTGCCCCTTGTCCTGTCCTTAATACAGATGAGAAAAGGTCAGACAAAAGAGGAAAATTTCCATATGTAAATTTCCATATGTAACATGCCTCATTCCCTCTCATTCTTTCCTTCCTCTCTCCACTTATAATTAGAAATGCTTCTAGGTGAGAAGGAAGTAGATCAGAATAAAAATATTTTTACAAATCTTGTTTACCAGGGTGCTTGGATGGCTCAGTGGGTTAAAGCCTCTGCCTTAGGCTCAGGTCACGATCCCAGGGTCCTGGGATCAAGCCCCTCATCAGGCTCTCTGCTCAGCAGGGAGCCTGCTTCCCTTCCTCTTTTTGCCTGCCTCTCTGCCTACTTGTGACCTCTGTCTGTCAAATATAAAAACAACAACAACAAAACCCCCCAAATCTTGTTGACCTTCTTAATATCTCTCAAAATCATCCATTTCTCGCTCTTAGCCCCTGCCCTGGTTCAATCTCTTTCCTTTTCCATCCCACAAATTTTTTTTTTTTTTTGAGAGGGTGGTGGAGGGGCAAGGGAGATGGAGAGAGAGAATCTTAAGCAGGCTCCATGCCCAGTGCAGAGCCCAGTGTGGATCCCAGCGGGGGGCTCAGTCTCATAACCCTGAGATTGTGGCCTGAGCCAAGATCAAGAGTTGGAGCTTAACTGACTGAGCCACCCAGGTGCCTCCGTCCCACAAATCTTTTTGGTCATATGATTTTATTTCTCTAAGAAAATACCTATCAGAAGAATTATTGGGTCATATGGCAGATGCACGTTTAATTTCTAAAGTATCAGTTTAATTTCCAAAATTATAAAACATAAGTCTTCTAGAAGAAAATCTAAAAGGATATCTTCATGACACATTTGGGGATGTGCAGAGCTTTCTTAGACAAGACTTAGAAAGCAATACCCACTTAAAAAAATGTGATAACATAAAATTCAAAACTTCTCATCAAAGACAACTCTAAGAAAATGAATAGGCAAGCACCAACACACCTACCTAACAAAAGCCTGACCTCCAGAGTATAAAAAGAGCCGTTAGGGTTCAGGGCCTGGGGATAATCCTCTGTGATGTGCTGTTCTACTCTCTGAACCCAAGTCATTATTCTTTTTTCATGGAGGGTAACATGTGCTTACAGCTGAATAGTTTTGTCATTTTTTTCCCAGCCAGCCATGTATGAGAATTCCAGTTGCTTCACATCCTTGCCAGCTTTTGGTGCTGTACTCTTTATTTTTAGCCATTCTGGAGGGTATAGAGGGGTATGTCATTATGGTTTTAATTTTAGTCCTTGATTACTAATGATGTTGGAACACTTTCCTAGGCTTGTTCATATTTGTGTATCTTCTTTTAAGTGCCTGCTCAGATTTTTGACTACTTAAAATTGGGTTATTTGTCTTTATTATTGAGTTGCAGGAGTTATACCTTTTTTATGTTCTAGATATGAGTCTTTTGTGGTTGCCTAATTTTCAGAGTGCTGTTTGGTAAGCAAAGTATTACATTTTGGTGTAGTCTTATTTATCATTTTTTTTATTGTTACTACATTCTGAGTCTTGTCTAAGAAATTTTGACTACCTTTAGGATGTGAAGATACAGTTCTGTATTTTCTTCTAGAAATTTTATCATTGAGCTTTTATATTTAGGCCTATGATCCATCTCTATTTTTTGTGAATTGTATGAAAAATATTTTGTGGAAAATATAAAATTTTTTCTCCATATGGAGATCCAGTTATCCCAGCACCATTTGTTGAAAATGCCATTGCATTACATTTGTACCTCTGCGATTCAGATTGCCATGCAGATGACTGTATAAATGGTGGTTGGTTACTGGGCTTTTTTTCATGTTCCACTGATTTTTTTAAAAAATTTTTTTAAAGATTTTATTTATTTATTTGTCAGATAGCGCAGGAGCGAGCACAGGCAGACAGAGTGGCAGGCAGAGGCAGAGGGAGAAGCAGGCTCCCTGCTGAGCAAGGAGCCCGATGTGGGACTCGACCCCAGGACACTGGGATCATGATTTGAGCCTAAGGCAGCCGCTTAACCAACTGAGCCACCCAGGCGTCCCTGATTTTTTTTTTAAATTAAAGATTTATTTATTTATTTGTTTATTTTAGAGAGGGAGTGTGTGCAAGAGTAGGGGGAGGGGCAGAGGGAGAGGGAGAGAATCTCTAGCAGACTCCCCACTGAGGACAGAGCCCAATGCAGGGCTTGATCCCACAATCCAGAGACCTTGACCCCGAGACCATGACCTGAGCCAAAAACCAAGAGTCAGTCACCTAATCAATTGAGCCACCCAGGTGCCCCACCCCTGATCAATTCTTATATCAGTTTTAATTACTTCTATTTTAATTATTCTAGCTTTATAGTGAGCCATGAGTATGACTGTGTGCCATCAACTTTGTTGATGGTCCTTCAACTTTGTTGTTTTTCAAGATTGATTTGGACAGTGTAGTTCCTTTGCATTTTCCATATAAATATTAGAATCGTTTTATCAATGTCTACAAAAAAGTCTTTTAGGATTATGACTGGGATGACATTTAATCTTAGGTCAATTTGGGAAAAATAAACATCTTAATGGTATTAATTATTGAAATCTATGAACATGATATGTCTCCATTTTTGCTAGATCTTTTTTTTTTTAAAGATTTTATTTATTTATTTGACAGAGATCACAAGTAGGCACAGAGGCAGGCAGAGAGAGAGGGGAAGCAGGCTCCCCGCTGAGCAGAGAGCCCAATACGGGGCTTGATCCCAGGACCCTAGAATCATGACCTGAGCTGAAGGCAGAGGCTTTAACCCACTGAGCCACCCAGGTGCTCCCTTTTTTGCTAGGTCTTAATTTCTTTAATACTGTTCGTAGTTTTTTAAAAATAATTTTTAATTTTTTATTAACGTATAATGTATTATTAGCCCCAGGGATACAGGTCTGTGAATCGCCAGGTTTACACACTTCACAGCACTCACCATAGCACATACCCTCCCCAGTGTCCATCACCCAACCACCCTCTCCCCCCCCCCCTCCCCCCCCCCCCCAAACCTTAGTTTGTTTTATGAGATGAAGAGTCTCTTAAGGTTTGTCTCTCTCCGGATCCCATCTTGTTTCATTTATTCCTTTCCTATGCCCCAAATCCTCCATGTTGCCTCTCAACTTCCTCCTATCTGTTTGTAGTTTTTATGAGACTGATGCGCTGCCTACTGCGCTAAGAAGGCACTTGTTTGTAGTTTTTAGTGGGGAGATCTTATACATCTTTCATTAAATTTATTCCTAAGTATGCCTTTTTAACTCCGTTGTAAGATGGAGTCATCATTTTTTTTTTTTGTTATTTTGTATATAATGGGCCATTTTTCTTTGACTGCTTCCCAGACTTTCTTTTTTTTTTTTTTTTTTCAGCAGTTTGCCTACAGTGTGTCTAGGTGTGATTTTCTTTGTTTTTATCTGGCTTGAGGTTTGCTAACCTTAAATCTATAAATTTATGCCTGTAACCCAATTTAGGAAATTTCAAGTCATTAATTTTTGTTGTTGTTTTGTTTTCCATTCGCTTTAACCTCTTTTTTGGGGGGACTTCTATTACATTTGTATTAGCTGTTTTTATATTATTCACAGGACCCTGAGACTCCCATTATTTTCAGTTTGTCTTTTTCTCCTCTTCAGATTATATAATTTCTATGGCACCATCTTCAAGTTCATTGACTCTTTTTTATCTTTAATTTTGTATTTTGTGAACAGGATTGATAGATGATTTACGCGATTCCTAGTTCAAGAACAGTTCCTATTCTTTTGTAAGTATAGTGAATATGGTTTTTTTATTAGAAGGCAAAAAGCCAAAAAAGGGGACATGGTTATATATCCTATGACTTTTGAATTTTCTTTTGTCTTGTAGGATCTATACTCTGCCCTCTCTGTTCTTCACAGTGTAGTTTCAAAAGGCACCTCATTCCTTTTTGCCTTCTCTGCAGAAACACGGGCTTTCCAAGACTGCCTCCTTGAGTTGTGTATACACTTTTTTTCCTGGACTGCTCTGACCTACCAGAACTCTGTCAGTATCTTCATCCTCAGTGTGGGTTATCTTCTCCTGGGAGCAATTTTAGTTCCGTCTTAGGCTCTCCATCCTCCTCTCTCTCCTGTGCATTTCTCTTCCCATCTATATCCCACCTTACTCTCCTTGAAGAGTTAAGATGTACATTTGAGAAATATCTCCACCAGAAGTTGATGTTTATTTTTTCTAATTCCAGGCAATTTGAAGCTTGTAGTATTTTCAGTCTTCTAATTATATTAGAAGATACAGGATATTTGTGGTTTTATTTGTTCCTCTTTTTGGTCTGCATTGGATGTATTGGGATATTTGGATTTATGTAGCTGCCATAACTGTAGCTATGCAGAAAGTCTTTCCTAACACTTATTTTGAAACGTTTGAAGCCTTTGGAAAAGTTATACAAGGATTGCCTGCATATCCTTCACGTGGATTCATAAATTTGTTACTTTATCTTCCTCCTCTTTGCGTGTGCACACACACACACACGCGTGCGCACACACACACACACACACACACACACATTTTATTAGTTGATTGATTTGAGAGTAAGTTGCAGAAAACATGACAGTTCACTCCACTACTTCATCATATATCTCCTAAGGACAAGAACATCTTCTTACATAACTGTGATGCAAATTTAACAACAATGCAATACATTTGAATAATATGCAGTTCATCATCAGAATCCCCTCTAGACTATCCTTTACAGCTTTTTTTTTCCTGATCTAAAATTCTTTCAAGAACCACACTGTAGTTGTAGTTGTGCGTTGTGTGTCTTTAATCTCTTGATCCAGAAGAGTTCACTTGCTTTGTTTTACTTTATTTTATTTTTTTGCTTTGTTTTATTTTTTAAGACATTGACATGGTATGAATCCAAATGTTAGAGGTTTCAACTTGTCTAATTATTTCCTCTTGATTAGAGTCATGATTAAATTGGTAGAAATACTCCCTAAGTGATGTTGTGACCTTTTCAGTATATCCATCAGGGAGCTTATGATGGGACTATTACTGGTGACATTATGTTTGATTACCTGATTAAGGTAGCATCTGCCAGATTTCTCCATTGTAAAGGTATCTTTTGCTTCCCCTGCATTTTTCTTCAAACTTAGGTAGCTTATCTGAGAGAAGAGCCCAGGACGTGCTGATAGAGGTGAGGGGAGCGAGACAGGAAAGAAAAGGCAATAATCAGAGGGTGAGGTACATGGCCAAGCCAGTTACCACTAGTGGGCAACCAAACCTAATTTCATTGGGGAACTCGAGCCAATGTAGAACTCATAGCTCAGTGTTATCTCACAAAGTGGGTAAGTCTTTAAACACCAGCTCCCATCAGTCTGTAATGGAGGGCTGCTCCCAAGGGCATCAGTTCTCTGGCACTTCCAACTTACCATGAGCAGGTACACAGTGGGCCCTGGATGCCAAAAAAGGCCCTCAGATAAAGAGATACACAAATGTTGGCACTTGGCAGTTAGGCCCAGGTGGATGATTGTGGTAAGAGCTGAAGGGATAGTTAGCAGAGCATCCATGGTATCTCTATACTTGGGAACCCCAGAACCTAGACTTGAGGTGAAACCTTATGTGCTATGATTTCTTCAGGGAGCAGAAGTAAGGGAAAGGGAGACTGAGGAGAGAAGGAAGATTAAGTCAGCTTAAGGGGACGTTTCCAAGCTGGCTACCCCTTGGTAACAACTACAACTGACTGCTTGATCTTTTAATGCTGTCTCTCAGAAGTGTGTATGAAGTTCTGTATCCCAGGACAGCCCCTCCCCCCCAAAGAAAGGAGGGAGAAGAATTTACTCCTCAGCTTCTGTATCTCATCGGTAAAAGGTTTGCCAAATGCTGTATTTCCTCCCTCAGATTTCCAGGTTGTGTATGTGTGGGCATCAGGTGGGTCCCACAGGTTCTCACACCTTCAAGGTGAGAGGGGAGCCTGGGGAGGGAGTGAGAGGCAAATGGCATGAACAGGAGGTAAGGGACTGGTGGTCATGCCTCTGTGCATTCAGTTAGAACTCATACATATTTGGTCTATGTCATGGCAACCGGGGTAGAAAAAGTGGTCAAGGGCCTCAGAGATCAGCAAGGCCAAGAAGATTTGAGGTGCTGTGTAAGATATGCCTGATAAATCTGGAATCTACTTTTGTTTAGCAAATGTGCACATACACACACACACACATAAAACATACATGAACTCGATCACATATAGAAAAAAGACAGTTTTCTGTTGGTGGTGATCCAGTCAAATTTTACTTCCTTCCATATTTTTGGATAGATGTGTAAAGCTTTCTACAATGAAGATATTGTAATTTTATAATGGGAAAATGGTTGTAGACAGTTTTAGAAAAGAAGGCAGTCAGCTTTTTCTCAAATAGTAACTGGCAGGGGAAAAAAAGAAGAATGATTCCATGTTTTACTTTATGATGATATTGTCCTTTTCTTTGATAAAAGGTTGACTCTTCTCAGATATTGTTTAGAAAAGTAGCAAGTTGCTTTTTAAGTGTGAGCAATATAGCTCTTGCCTTATTAAATCAGTTTCTAAGGAATTAAAAAATATACTTTGTCTCTGTATCCTACACTGTGTACTTCATCATCCATCCATCCATCCATTCATTCATTTAATCACTCACCCAGTGCTTTCCTCCCTGACCCCTTACTGGGAACAGGTTACCATGCTACTCGCTGAGGGGCCGAGAAGAATCAAGAATCTCCTGCCTTCTAGGGGCTCACACTGGAGTGGGGAAAGCAGATGAAAGAGACAGTACACACCAAATGCTTTCTTACACTTCCTAGCTTCCACTGCAATTAAGTTGGAGCCTTGTGACAAGTTCTCTCCGGTGAACTGTGACCAGAAGTGATGCATATCGTTTCTGGTCTAAGGCAGCTACGACCAGTGTGACTTTAACAACTCTTTCTCCGCTCAAAGTGATGACCTTGGAGGGCACATTGGGCTTAGATGACACAACCACGGGTTGGGCAGGGCCACCAGACTGGGTTAGAGCCTGCCTGAAGGAATAAAAACCTTCATTGTGTTATTTTCCCTCCTTTTTTGTTACTGTGGCAAAATATACATAACTTAAAATTTTAACCATTTTTTAAAAAAGATTTTATTTATTTATTTGACAGAAAGACAGCGAGAGCAGGAACACAAGCAGGGGGAGTGGGAGAGGTAGAAGCAGGCTTCCCACTGAGCAGGGAGCCAGATGTGGGGCTCGATCCCAGTCACGACCTGAGCTGAAGGCAGACGCTTAACTACTGAGCCACCCAGGCGCCCCAAATTTTTAACCATTTTTTAGTGTGCAACTCAGTGGCTTTGGGTGTATTCCCAGTGTATTTCCCTTTGTTTTTTTTTTTTTTTTAAAGATTTTATTTATTTATTTGACAGACAGAGATCACAAGTAGGCAGAGAGGCAGGCAGAGAGAGAGGAAGTGAAGCAGTTTCCCTGCTGAGCAGAGAGTCCGATGTGGTGCTCGATCCCAGGACCCCAGGACCATGACCTGAGCCTAAAGCAGAGGCTTTAACCCACTGAGCCACCCAGGCGCCCCCCTAAAGGCAGATGCTTAATGACTGAGCCACCCAGGCACCCCTATAATTGTGTTCTAAATATGATCCTTATTCCACTGTTTCCTGTTGTAACAATTTTAAGGTGTTTTTGTTTGTTTGTTTTAAGTAATCCTGTGCCCATTGTGGGATTCAAACTCACAACCTGAGATCGAGAGTTGAGTGTTCTACTGGCTGAGCCAGCCAGGCACCCAACCTGTTTTAACAGATTGTGTGTGTGTATCTGCGTATGTTCCAGTTTCTCCACATCCTTGCTAATGTTGGTAATTCTCTCTTTTTTACTGTAGCCATCCCAGTAGGTGTGAAGTGTTTCTTTTTTTTCAAGTTTTTGTTTAAATTCTAGTTTGTTAACATAACAGTGTAATATTAGTTTCAGGTGTATAATACGGTGATTCTGTCTTAACAAATTTTTTTAAGTTTATTTATTTAAATAATCTCTACACCCAATCTGGGGCTTGAACTCACTGCCCCGAGATCAAGAGTCACATGCTCTTCTGACTGAACCAGCCAGACAGCCCTGTTGTAACAATTTTAGACACTAATTATTAATTAACATAGTGTAGGTCACTCTTCTACTTTCTTAGTGCCAGGTTAGAAATAGTTTATTGTTCTTAGTTGAAATGTAATATTTTATGATCATTTAAATGATTTTTTGCATTTTCATCATTCTGTAGTAAGAAAGGTGAGATGCACTTAGCAATATCTAACCTTTCAGTACTTCCTGTGTGTGCTATTCTAATGCAGTTTTCATGCAGTATCATGTTAATCTCGACAGAACCCGTAGGAAATGCAGGTATTATTACTATGTCCATTTTCTAGGTGAGAGGACATCATCTAGATAGATTGTATGATTTTTCTCTTGGTCAAGCACCTACTGGGTGTAGAGCCAGAAACCGACCTTTGGAACTTAAGCCCCCAAACGCTGTATTGTGATGCCGTGGGGAACGGCCAGCTACCTGGCATTCCTAGATTTGTAGTTTTCCTGTCAGCAAATAACCTGAAGACTACAGCATGTAAATGTGCTGAGGCACTTTTTTTTTTTTTTTTTTTTTTTTGCACCAAGTACTGTTTATTCTGCACACACCCACAGCCAGTTTGCACCAAGCGATTTCATTTTACAAAAGGAGGCAAGGGTTGGGTGGTGTCAAGAAAGGTGACCTGTATTAAAGAACAGGAAGGCAAATATTGGGAGCAAATAATGTTTCATTTTTTTTGAACACACCAAACAATCCTGCTGCAATCCCCCAGTGGCTGCAGTCCTGGGCCGCACGTGTGCGCGCTCCTTTGCAACTGGTCCTGTGAGAGCAGACATTTCATTTTGCCTTTACTGTTTTCTGTGACCCCCGTGTCATCCTCCGAACAGAGAAACACACCAGCTTCTCACCAGTAGGGACTTCAGTTGTCCAGTTACCTGCTGGATATACCTTCTTTCTGAGCTCTGGTTTGCCTTCCTTCACTGTGGTGGTCCCCATGTCACCCCCACCAGCAGCAGGAAGCCTGTTCAGCCCCTGATACCCCTCCCGAAATCATCTGCAGATTTTTGGCTCCTGTGCTGTTAGCACAGTTGGTCGCAGCTTCTACCGGAAGACCCGGGAAATCTGGAATTTCACACCAGAGGACCCACCATGTCCTCGCTTCCACATCTTGAATGCTGGAAAGGGACAGAAAGGCTGGGGCCCAGCACTGAATCCGTCTGATCTGAGACAGGTGTAGGGGTAGTCAGGTAGTAGGTCAGCCAGTGGCAAGTGCTGCTTCTGAGGGTAATTCTGTTTTCTAATGGACTATACATTTGCATAGTCTCAGTCTAATGCACTGGCGCCCAAACTTGAGCTTGGGTCAGAATCACCTGGTGGGCTTGGGCAAGCACTAACTCCTCAGCTTCACCTTTAGTTTCTGATCCAGGAGGTCTAGGGTAGGACCTGGGGATTTGCATTTCTAATAAGTTCCCAGGCGATGCTGATGCTGCAAAAGACCTAACTGGTCTAATGCTTTATTCTTCCTGAATATTAGGGCCATCCACACTGCCTTCTCTTGCTCTTTAACTTTCCTGTTATTCTCCTTGTTAGTTCCTGGAACGCAGGTCAGTTATTGTGGCTTTTACTTTAAATTTTTTTTTAATTTATTTATTTGAGAGAGAGAGAGAGAGCGTGCACAAGCACAGGGAGAGTCAGAGGGAGAGGGAGAAGCAGCTTCCCCACTGAGCAGGGAGCCCAATATGGGGCTTGATCCCAGGACACAAGTCATGACCTGAGCCAAAGGCAGTTGCTTAACGACTGAGCCACCTAGGCACCCCTGGCTTATACTTTTTGACCCCACTAAGGCCAGGATCATATTCATATAGGAGGTAGTAATGATTTGATTGGTTACTCTCCCTTGGAGTGTTTTTGTAATTTTGACTTTTTCAATTATAAACATTGCAATTATAATGCATTATAATTATAAAAATCACCTTTAATAACACCATTACCCTAGCAAACATTTTATGGTTTGTTTTTGTAAGTAGGCTCCTTGCCCAACGTGGTACTTGAACTCATGACCCTGAGATCAAGACTCATATGCTCTGTGGACTCAGCCAGCCAAGTACCTCAACCCTAGCAAGAATTTTAACAGAAAGATAGAAGTGAACCATAAAGGATTTTAAGTGCCGTGTTAGATGATAGCTAAGCACTGAGGAACTTAGTCCTTGATTGGGGCAGTGCTTACAGGAAAAGCACTGGGGCGCCTGCGTGGCTTAGTCGTTAAGCACCTGCCTTCAGCTCAGATTATGATCCCAGGGTCCTGGGTTTGAGTCCCACACTGGGGGGGGGGTCCCTGCTCAGTGGGAAGCCTGCTTCTCCCTCTCCCATTCCCCCTGCTTGTGTTCCCTCTCTCACTGTCTCTCTGTCTCTGTCAAATAAATAAATAAAATCTAAAAAAAAGAAAAAAGAAAAAATACCTCAGTAAGTTGTTAAGTAAATTGTAGGATACTGCATTTGGATGCTTTAGTCTGATTTTGTGTAGAGGCTCTTGCTTTTTACCTTCAGCATTCTCTGAGATCTTTTTAAATCTTCTGTTTTTATAGAGGTCACCTGGAATCAACATGTCGGGGACTGCGGAAGCGGTTCTTGGAGCCTGTGGCAACCATCCTTCTGTGGCTGGCGGCAACTCTGTGTTATGCTTCGGACAGGTAACTGTGTTTTCCATACCTGGGAAGAAAGAGGTTAAGTGAAAAGGTAGGAAAAAGTAGTTTGTAGAGCACAGTCATGTACGTGGAAGCTATTTACTGTCAGTGGGTTTTCCGAACGGTGCATTATTTGGTAGTCTGAGGGACTCTCGGCGTCGTGGAACTGTAGCATCGCGTGGTACTGGGGATTACGTTGAGATTTACCTTTTGTTTATTTTTTGGATAGATTACATATTCATATGGTGTAACATTCAAAATGAAACGTAGACTATATGTGAATGCAGCGTCTTGCTCTTTCCCCATCACTTTTGTCTACATTTCACCCAGTTTCAAGGATTCCAGTGTCATATTGTTTGTGGCAATATTCTGTGCATATAATAGAGATTCTTTGTCCGCTCGAGTCCATCTTTGTCTTTACCATAGATCTGTTTATGAAAATTTATTTCATTTATTTTTTAAAAAATATTTTATTTATTTATTTGACAGAGAGACATCACAAGTAGGCAGAGGCAGGCAGAGAGAGAGGAAGGGAAGCAGGCTCCCTGCTGAGCAGAGAGCCCGATGCGGGGCTCGAACCCAGGACCCTGGGATCATGACCTGAGCTGAAGACAGAGGCTCTAACCCACTGAGCCACCCAGACAGCCCAGTTTATTTTATTTAAATAGGGCAAGAGGGAAACTACCAAGGGGACAGAAGTCAAAACAAGTAGTGGTATATTTATGTATGTGTAGGATGGAAAAGTGTTGGAACTAGAGAAGAGGTATGTCCCCTGCTCCCTTGTGGGCATAAATGTCATATACAGACTCTGAGGTGGGACATTTCAGTTTACCAATTCTGGTTTGAGAAAGTTTTGTCAGGAAGGTGGTGACACCTAGGGCAATGCCTCTGAAAATGGGGCCCAGTGACCCCTGGGGTCCACCAGACCTCTTCTGAGTCCACTGGGTCAAGAAGATTCCATAATAATACTAAAATACTTCTTGCCTTTTCCTTTTCATTCTCTTATGAGTGAACAGTGAGACTCTCCAGAGCACACACAGCCTGGGGAGATACTGCTCTGGTGGCTGATGGAAAGAGTGCCTTAGAAGTTTCTCAGTTTTAATTACTAGTATTGGTAGATACAACCCATGTAAACAAGAGCCCTTACGGCCCTCAATACTTCTTAAGAGTGTAAAAGGGTCTGGAGACTTGCTGACATAGGAATGGGGGAATGTCAATTTAATTTTTCCTTTTCTGGATTGCAGTATCAGTACACAGCAGACGAGTACCAGGCCATCCAGAATGCTCTGAGGCAGAGGCTGGGCCCGGAATACATCAGTAGCCGCATGGCTGGAGGAGGCCAGAGGGTAGGAGAGATGACAGATGACATGCTTGAGAAGTGGGTGCCCCTCAAGCTGGCTCCTCAGAGGATCTTTCTCCCTCTCTGGGTCCTCATGGATTCAGAAGGTCTCCTGCTCACTGTTGCTAGATGTTTCCTAGTATCTTTGGGAGGGGATGGGTTCCAGCTGGCATTGTCATCTGAAGTCACCCAAGTATTGTCTTCCATCTTGGGATATTTACACCATCTTTTAAAAATGTTTCTTTTGCCCTTTGCTTCTAATTTGATGTGTATATTTTTGGTCTCCTATAATATATGTCAGCCTTAGACTTATGCTTTTTTGGAAACTGAGTTTTGGAAACTGCCAGGTGAGTGGGTATCTCTCTACTCTGAGTCTAGTTCCTCCCCCAAGACAAAATACTAGTTCTAACTGGCTCCTTCTGGAAGATCTTTGAAATCAATTCACTGAGAATTTCCCTGGAATGTTAAAAGGGCAGTTTTGCCAAAAAAGCTGGTAAGGAGTAAATGAAGTAAATTTTGATTCTCATTTACTATGGCAGGGAATTTTGACCAGCTCCCCCCTCCTCCTTTAATTTCTTTTCCCAGGTGTGTTACATTGAGGGTCACAGGGTAATTAATCTGGCCAATGAGATGTTCGGTTACAACGGCTGGGCACACTCCATCACACAGCAAAATGTGGGTGAGTATGTTTCCTGGCAATGGTGACTTCTTCATTTCCTTTACTTTGGTGCTAATTTCTGATGAGAGTATTTTGTAGGTGAGGATGTAGGTGTATTTTGTTGCTGGTAGGAGGAATATGGGTGAGGCACAGGGGTCAGTATCCTCTTCAACTGGTTCTCTTTCCCACTCCTAGATTTTGTTGACCTTAACAATGGCAAGTTCTACGTGGGAGTCTGTGCGTTTGTGAGAGTCCAGTTGAAGGTGAGGGTGATGGAGCAGACCCGCTGCCTCCGAGGACCGGGTGGGTGGTGAGAGAGAATGAGCAGGTAGAGAATTCTCTGGACTGGGCCTAGAGGGCTGGGGCTCAGCCAGTGTTTCTTAGACATTCTTACTCATGTGTCCCCTAAATGAATGCTGAAAAACTCATGTTTCCTGTACATTTTAAGTTGACACCTAAAAGGTTTCACCGTAAGTACAAATGCAGGTCCTCTGCATTTCAAAAGTTTGCGCTATACCCCTTTGCTTTTATGAAAACCTATGCTGGTACCTGTTTTCCCTTAACTGAAAGCAATCTAGAGAGGATTTTTACTTTTATGAAAAAAGGTGCATCCTGATGGCAAGAGGGACCCCGCAGAGTCCATCCCTGGGAACTACACTCACCATCTCAGCATCCAGCTGCCAGGGCTTTGAGCTCTGTCTGTGAGCATCTGTGCTCTAGCTCCATTTATTGTGTGCGTCCATTAGCAAGATGTGTCCTCATGTTATCAGAAAAGCATAACAGGTTATTTTCTGGATCTGGGAATGCTGAGAGATTTTTCCATATAAATTAATGGCAATTCTTTGCTTTATACCATTTTGGCTTATGGAAGGTTTCATGAGAACGTTTGTTCTACTTTCAGATAGCAGGGGAAACCTGTAGTTACAACGGTATGTTTTTTAGCATATTGTAAAATTTGACACTCTAAAATCTGTTACATCTTTCTCTTCCTTTTTTTATTCAAGTGTAATTAACATCTAGTGGTTTATTGGTGTCAGGTGTACAATATAGTGATTCAGCACTTCCGCACATTTTTCATGGCTCATCAGGATAAATGTATTCTCAATCCCTGTTATTTCACAATTCTTTTCTTGTTACATCTTTTTAAAATGTACCAATGGATTTTAAGTATCATAAACAATTAATTACCATCATCCACTTAAAAAAATACATGAGCAAGCTATTCTTTAGTCATGAGAAATTTTACATTTTTTTCTTTTCAAACTCCTGTTTCCATTCTATCTCCCCATTGGCTTTTGTCCATATATATGTATAAACAAAATATATGTTTGGAGTATGTATTATGTGTATATATTACATGTGTTCAAAACCTTTTATTAATAACCTTAGCATATTCCTCTGTGTGTGTGTATGTATGTGCATATAAAAGTAATTTTTTTAGGTAAATCTTCGGTGACCTTAAGGCTCTAAATTAAAAAAAATTTCTTCTGGATTGAATTACTGTTAACAGGTATTACTAACACACAATTGATCAGTCATTTGGGTCTATGAGAGGGACAGAATAACTCCATCAAAATTTATATACTTAATAAAAATAAATTTTTATGGAAAATGCATTTCTTAATGAGATGGATGAAGCTTTTTTTCTTTCTGGGTGGTTTATATATCCATAGTTTAATGTTACTTTTTCCTAGATAGAACATTCAGCATTAATTCTATTCTCACTTCTTATTTTTATAAATAGTACTGGGGACGCCTGGGTGGCTCAGTCAGTTAAGTGTCTGCTTTGGGCCCAGGTCACGATCCCAGGGTCCTGGGATTGAGTCCCACGTCAGGCTTCCTCCTAAGTGGGGAGCCTGCTTCTCCCTCTGCCTGCTGCTCCCCATACTTGTGCCATGTCTTTCTCTGTCTCCGACAAATAAATAAAAAAAAAAAAAGTACTGAAAAACCTTACTCACATCAATAAAACTGGGAATGGAAAGAGTTTTGTTACAGTATCACCATTTCTTTGAATAAGCTTTCTGAGTCATATCTCAGAAATCAGAGTGCTATCCAAAATTATATTTGGTTCTCTGTCAGCTAATAACTTGATCAGGTATACCTTCATTTTTGATGAAAGCCAGGAAATGGATACCACCTAACCTGTGAAAAGATTTTTTGATTTGCTAGCCAATCATTAAGAGTCTGTTAAATACAGTATTTCACACTTTCCTTTTGTTTCATGTCCCAGAGGTTTTTATATCTTGGGGCAATGCACCTTAGGAAGATTTAGGGTGGGTTAGCTATGTGCCTTTTTTTTTTTTTTAATATTTTATTTCCTTATTTGACAGACAGAGATCACAAGTGGGCAGAGAGGCAGGCAGAGAGAGAGGAAGGGAAGCAGGCTCCCTGCAGAGCAGAGAGCCTGCCGCGGGTTTCTATCCCAGGACCCTGGGATCAGGACCTGAGCTGAAGGCAGAGGCTTTAACCCACTGAGCCATCCAGGCGCCCCAGCTATGTGCCTTTTTTATGTGCATGTGGAATTGGGTAGAGAGAATTGTCTTGTACATTTCTGGGCAGATCAAGTCAAGGATGTAGCACTGGAAATTAATTCTCTTCCAGCTCTCTGTGCCCGTGTGCCCTTTAGCAAGGCGCCCGGGTTCTGTGTGCCCTTGTGCAAATGCCCTTGAGGGTGAGAAGAGCTGTGGAACCAGGGACACGACTGCAGCTCTTCACGTTGGACTCTGAACTCCTTTTCTACCTGTAGGATGGTTCATATCATGAAGATGTGGGCTACGGTGTCAGTGAGGGCCTCAAGTCAAAAGCCTTGTCTTTGGAGAAGGCCAGGAAGGAGGCTGTGACAGACGGGCTGAAGCGGGCGCTGAGGTGAGCACAAGGGCTGGAGTCTAACCTGTGTCAGTTTTATTCCTGTTTGTTTGTTTGAGACATAATTCATTCACATGGTACAAAAAGTTGAAATAACCCAAGTCTCACTCCCCCCTTGTCCCTGTCAGCCCTGTTTCCTACATTTTGAATTTTCCCTGTGGTTCTTTATGCTTAGGTCTCCCTTCTTTGAGAACAAGTGGTAGAATTCTATATTCTCGGGGTGCCTGGGTGGCTCAGTGGGTTAAGCATCTGCCTTCGGCTCAGGTCATCATCGTGGAGTCCCAAAATCAAGTCCCACATTGGGCTTCCTACTCAGTGGGGAGTCTGCTTCTCCCTTTGCCCCTCACCCCACTTGTGCTTTCTCAAATAAATAAATAAAATCTTAAAAAAAAAAA